>JAVYIG010008752.1:0-85632 GCA_035222895.1 Strongylocentrotus droebachiensis | reverse complement strand
TGAAAGAATATGTTTTGACTAAGACATGATGATAAAAAATTTGCCGGGAAACCGCCTACTAATTCATATATTTGGTAAATTTAATTCTCTCATGGTCTTGTGAGAGAGATAGGGTAGTCCCATATACATCTTTCTGTGTATAGTGCTTGTAACTTTACAAAGAATGGGCCAAATTTCTTATCATTTTGATGATTCCAGAACCTTGTAGATGCTAGATGCTAGATGATCAACCTTTTCTGATCGATTCCACAACGTTTCTTTCACAATGCAATCGCATGACCATTACTGGTCTTTACCTTTAAGAGAAACATATAGCGAACAAAATCTAAAGTCCATAAACACAGAACAACTAAATACATGTAGATATTAAAAACATGTGGGGGACCAGCAAATTGTGAATCTATCCCTGGAAAACAATTAAATTCAAAAGCACTAACGAGGGATTCGAAACCACAACCTTCATTCTCATCATAGTAAACGAACCACACCTACAATTCTATTTGTAATGCCCTCGGAGGTCTGTTTCGATTTGCAGAAAATATGGACGACTTGTTGGAACCTTGAGTATTGAAAGTCCTATTTTTGAGAGTAGTTCCCCTCTCGTGCAGAACTATTGTGACCCTCCTTCAACAAAGTGAAGCCTTCATTTGTTAAAGATAAACTTGAGTTCTGGTTTTAAAAAAAAATGAATTCTCACAGAATCAAACGAAATTTACACTGAATGTTCAAGATTACAAATAAATGTCATGTGCCAAACAATTTTGGAAGAAAAAGTATACTGGCTGAGTAATGAGCATAGAAAGATAAGAAAAACAGGGAGTACTAGCCCCGACACCATTAGTGTAGTCCCATATACATCTTTCTGTGCACAGTGCTTGTTACTTTACCAAGACTAGGCCAAATTTATTAAGATTTTGATGACTCCAGAACCTTGTAGTGCACACCAATACTTACATGCTACAAGATCAACTTTTTCTGATCCATTCCACACCTTTTCTTCACAATGCAATCGCACTACCAGAACTCACCTTTATCTTTAATATTTCTTGTTTTCATCGGCTTTTTCGCATCATTTTGTTGTGAAGGATGTAAATAATTCCCTCTGTGAAAATGTATAGTAAATTCTACCTTGTATCATCAAGTTTATTTTGATAGTAAGTGGTACCTTTAAGAAAAATTATGGATAAACAAAAAATATCCTTCTTAATCCGTTAAAAAATGTGTAGCTCTGAATCATGAAAAGTTAACTAAAGGGGTGTTTTTCAATGTGCTATATCCCCATATTTGTTTTTATTAGTTATTGAAACTATGGCACTGGATAATCGTTTCGACATTCGAAGAAAACAAATGTTTGGTTATGACCAAGATAATTCCTTTACATAATAATTTCTTCTCCTTAAATATTGTAGTTATATATGCACATTTGGAAACAAGTCCCCCAATTGTAAAGGTTTGAAGCTTACATTACTGTCTCTAAACATCTTGAATACCTCATAGTAAACACAAAAACAGAATAACAAACTGACAACTCATTTTCGTAAATGGGGTTTTGAAATATAATTCCTTTTGTGGCTGCCTGCGTTCCTGCTATATTTATCTTTTATTATTATGTTACGGTTAACGTTGTGATATTTATTTGTGTTATTTTAAGTATTGCGATACTGTAGAATTTAAATGACTCTCCAATCATTTGTAAATATATTATGTGATTCTGTTTTGATTCAATAAAACATACAAACAAAAAGAAAGACTGTCTCTCAAATCGGCAATTATTGCAGGCAATCTTCCGGTTCAGATTAATGAGAAATAGAAATGTGTAATTTCTGTGGTTTTGGTGAAGAAAAATACTTATTTCAAAGCGTAGAATATCGAAAGAATACGTTTCAAAATTTGAGGCAGGAAATCATGATTACAATACACCGTATTACATTTTTTTAAATAAATTAGATAACACATTTCTATTCAACGATGCCGCTAGGTGTAAGTCCATATTGTGAGTTGTTTTCCTCTATATAATTGGTTAGATCAAGGAGTTACTAGCAGAATGCAAGACAACCGTTTGACACTTATCGATACACCACCTAAAGGCAAGGCGTTCAACTGTAGCATGTCTGCAAGCAAAATATGACAAATTTTGTGATATGAAAAATAAGAATGATGACAGCTCGCATTCATGGATATCTGTTATTTGTATTATCTTTTATTATCACTCCCAAATGACTCTTTCCAGGAAATCAGGTTTTATTATGAAATGAAGGTTTCATGTATGACTTAACATGCAGGCATAGGAGTGTGGGGGGGGGGGGGGGGTCTACAGCCCCCAAATACCAAGCGCCCCAAACACCACCTACGCCAAATAGGATTTTTGCGTAGGGTCGTCTTATGTGTATTTGATACCCAATGAGAAAAAAAAATGACTTTAACATGTGGTAATGAAAATAACGTCATATACATTTTCAATATTGTCAATTGATCTTTTAATCAAAACACACAAAACGACTTATATAAATACAGCCTGCGTGTCAAAAGGGACGAAAGGTTTAGCTTACCTCCCATCCGCCCCCCCCCCCCAAAAAAAATAGAAAATTCCAAGTTAATTTTGTGCAAACACTGGAAGATTGAAATACAAGCAAACGACTGCCACCCCCCCCCCCCCCCACCCCGTGCCATTTTACCCAGGACTACATTGCTATAGATATATACGATGATAAATTTACAACAAAAGTTCTTCATGAGACATAAAACAATGACTTCTAATTCTTTGATCATAATAGTTGTCCATACGCTACAAGTTACAGCTGCCACACGGTCAGCTGATGACGTCATCAAGTACAAGGCGACTCTTCATACATCTCTATCTGACATGGATTAGCCGATCTCTAATTCGGAAATCATTGGGGATTAAATTCATCATTATCCCCCTAATCCCCGGCGATCATAGTCCGTTATCTCCCGGCCACAAAGAGACGATAAAATGGTGTGAGTCATAGGTTGTGAAGAGCGTGCCGGACCGACGGGAAGTGAGAAAAATCCATGAAGTTAAAGATACCTCTAGGCTCTACTACTGGGAACAAACAAGCAAACATAACAAGCAAACAAACAAACAAACAAACAAACAGACATACAGGCAAACAAACAGGCAAGCATACATACAAACAAACAAGCAAACAGATAAACAAACAACAAAAAGCGAGTATATTACAGTAGAACTGCCAAAGGAATATAAAAATAATTTGTATAATAGCTAGAAAATAAGAAGAAATTGTAAAAACTTAATGCAGTCTGACCAAGAATATCTGCATGGATTTTTCTTACAGTCCTATACGTGCATATCCATTTTGTGGTTTCACAATGAGTTCGTGCTTTTGAGAAAGTTTGATAAATTTTGTCCTTAGTTTGCTGCTTCCGTTCTCCATTTCATTAGGTCCTTTGAATGATATCATCGAACAGTTTAAAAGAGTAACCTTTAAGCTTGTCCCTTAAAATATTTGTCCTTACCAAAACTAAAGATCAATATTAACAACTAGTTTAGAACAGTTTCATTTGAAATTTAAGATGGCCTTTAATCATGAACCCCTGGAAACTGGGATACTTGTTGCCTTCTTGGAAAGTGATCAATGAGCCCTAAATGTTGATATCCTGTCTTCTTAAGCCTGTGATACAAGTATTCCTGTGAAGACAGGAGCGGTCTAGACTGTAAAATAAAACTCAATACCATCATATGCTTTACTTTAAAAAAAAAATCCTTTCTTTTTTTTATTCCCGAAAAAATACGTTCTTTTTCCTTCGCTCATATTACGAATGTAATAATTTTTGCGCAATTCACTCGTGTTAAAAATGTGTTCAAAATTCTATGTCTAACAATTTACCCTTTACTTGAAATGCTTCAAATACCTTTTTCGGCATCCATGATAATTTTAAATAAAATTCGACACTTTTGAATAATTATGGCACCAATCATGCCAGAAAAGCTTCTTTTTCTTTCTTCCTCAACGTTTCTAACTATTATATGCCAGTCCCCCATCAGTCTTCGTCTTCAAAAGGGATAGAAAATGAAGAAAAGGTGGAGATTTCGCTCATCGAAATGTTTTCAAGATTTTTACCGATTCATTCAGATATAGGTTACTTGATGTGACCAAACTACAATCTTAATTAAGTTCTTGATTGATTGTTTAATTTTTATTCGCCAAGCGTCCAACATACAACAATATACAAGAATAACAGATCAAAATTAAGTCAGCTTGAACAGGATAACCCACGAAAGCTCGAGAGCTTATTTCCAGTGAAAGGGATAGAAAGTCACGAAAATGGGAATAATTTCATGATTCTGCTCATCGAAACGCTTTTCATATTTTTTCTTAAATTCGCTCCAAAACATGTCCCTCGATATGGTCATGCGGAACTATTAATTCTCTTGATGAAAAGGGGCAGATAGTAAATGTGAATAATTTTATGATTTCTCTCATAGAAGAGGTGTTTTCCAGATTTTTCTTCAATACACTGATGCAAAACTCTCTTGGTAGGTTCAAACCGAACTCTTCACCTTTTTACCCGTATGTATTAGTCATCCCTGATGCTCAAATTAGACTTTTCCTATCAAACAGATGTGATCAACGTAACATATGGTTGAGAATGCTTGTTTATTCATGTGGTTGTATTCATGTTGATTCTTATAATCACACAAACAACATTATGTACATAAGCTATGGGCTCAATGTATTAATTTCATTATTATCATGATTAAGAAATGTTAATCTTTTTGCATTTTTCGTTAGTTTTACCAACCTTCGTCCAGTTTTTATTCCCCATACTCTGAACGATGCCATAATTGTCAACTCAGTCCATTTATACTTCAATGGGTTTAAATAAAATCCATTCCCTTTTTAGCATTATCCATTTTTCAAATATTTTGTTATTATATATATATATATATGAGTGCATGCGTGTGCGTGTGTGTGTGTGTGTGTGTGTGTGTTTTAAAATTTGTTTTTCTCCATATATTTTGTGCATACTACATTATTGAGATGATTCGATGTATTCATTTCAAGTGTGTTTTGTGCTGTTTTCTTTGATTTACCTTTTCGTCTAGTGTTATATCCCTGTTTTTATAGGATTTAACTCTGCGTTGGCTTCGTTTGGTTTTATACACTTTACTACCACGTTCTCTTGGTCTCGTTCGTTTTTCTTGTTTGTCATTTTGTCACCTGTTCATGCTCCGATCTTTCTCTTTTCATGACATGTGGCGCCTGAGGATTTGTCAATGAAAATCAAATCATTGTATCCCTTTTTACCTTATATTAGAATACTATCTTCGTTTTCTTTTCTCTTTTCTATAAGGCAAAACAAAACAAAACCATGTTTAGCGTCCTGCTTTTTTAAAAATTTGGAAGGAGTAGGCCTATTTTTTTTCCTTCAAAATTGCCGTTCAAAATGGCCGCTCGGTACATTTTCTGTGACAGTTGGGCTATTTTTCAAGATGGCCGCCGACATTTTTTTTTAAATAATCAGAAATAGATCTCTTTAAGCAATGTTTTTCTTCTTTTTTTCTTTATAAAAAAAAATAGGAGGCGGCCCCCACAAAGGAAGCGGGCGGGGACGCTAAACATGTATATTTTGTTTAATTACCTAACATTTTGCTCAATCATTTCCTTGAACTATCACACGTAAACCAAACATGTCTTTTTATATACTGTATAGTGTCCTTTTCGATGACAAACGCTGCAGAATTCCCCAGGGTAATAGCTCATTAAAAAGAAGGCGCGAAGATTTTCTTTTTCGCTGATGCAAGTTGACTAATAGTCCGTCTGACCCCCAAGTTCTTATAAAGGTCCAATCAAAGCAAGGGGACATATATTAGTCACAGGTTCCTAAACAGGCTTCCCGAAATAAACAATCACCTCAGACAAGGCGAAAAATACAGTGATTAATTAGCCGGGGTCTCCTTATTAGTCATGTTAGTCATCCCAACTAATCTCTAGTTTGCTCATTAATGAGGTAAGGCTGAAATATAATCTTCGTGAATCGAACGAGGAGGGGGGGGGGGGGGGGGGTATGTAGCGTGACTTCTTTTTCTTTTGGATGTATTTTGGTAATTATAGTAATTAATTTAAGTGTTGTTTTACAGAGGTCAAGTAAAGTAGATATTTGATCCAGATATGAATTATTTATCATTGATTGGAGAATCCTTTGTCATGAATAATGGAAGAAAATGACACACCATTATATACAGTATATATGAAGTATACCTCAATAATGTACTTAACATGTATATATGTAATAATTCACATTAAAACATATACAATGCAGATGATAATTCAGAGCGTGTTTTTCATCCCAAAGTTTCTTAATGAAATAATGGGATTTTTTTTTCAAATTTCATGGGAATGAATACATTAAATTATTTCCGTATTTGACATTATCTGTAAGAAATTCGCTCAATATATTTGTAATAGCTTGGAGACTATGAATTAAACATGTTAAACCCTGCTGTTAATTATACGCATAATCTTTGACAAACGAATTTGGTATTGATTGAGTTGTTGTATTTTTTTCTTGGTGGGAAGAGAAACAATACATTCTCATGTTTTCCAATTTGATCTCAGGTTTCGTATTTTCGAATCCTGGGGTCTTCATTTCAATCTCCTTCTTCTCATCTCGTTTGCTTTATTCTTCATGCCTCTTTCTGTCTCACCGTCATGCTTTACCACTCTTCTTTATCCTCTTCATTATATATTTATTGTATTTCTTTCTTTCTTTTTGTATCTATTTACGTATACAATTTGTTGTTTATTTACTTAATCATTTATATATTTATTTTTATATACATTTATTTATCTATCTATTCATTTGTTTAATTTCGTTTACTTATAGTCCTACATTCTTTTATTCATTCATCTATTTAAAAAAAATAAAAAATTATTGTATATTGTTCTTTATAGCTTTATTCCTTCACTTAGCAGATCAAAAGTTCGACCAAACAGATTGGATATTTTTTTACTCTCTTTATAACTTCCGAAAGGAAGGTCATCATCACTAATTGAAATGTATTCCTACCAATCGACTGCACAAGACCACACACTTCTTAATAAATGTACCAGATTTAGGGGTTTTCTTCTCTTTATATCTTCGAAAATAAAGAAAAAGAGGCCATGAATGTTAATCTTTTACCACTACGCGCGACCACACGCAAAAGATCTTGAGAATTTCTTCTTCTCTCTTTATAACTTCCGAAAGTAACACCACAATTAATTTGAATCCATTGTCACTTTCCAATGCGTGCCTTGCATCAACCACATTGAATGGTATAAACCCAACTGTGGAGAACTAATTGATTTTCGGTGACAAAGGGAAACCCAAACTCTGAACTTGAAATTGAAGTAGGTGATAAAACTCTCACCTTCATGAAAGTGAGTTAATAAGCTTAACCTGCTTGCTTTGTACAGATGTTCCTGTTTCGTGACTTCGTCATATTAGTGTTAGTGTTGCGTGACATATACGATGAACCAAACAAGGATGTATTTAATCCTGCAAATAAAATATATAAAAGAACCTCGTTTCCTTCTCGCTGTCCGTTCTATATCACCAATACGTGACTTCGTCAAGTTTGCGTTCTGTTATCTCTTTCCATTTCCGCTGTCTTAATTAATAAAGTAGCTGTGAAAATTCGCGCCAAAATTAGCGTAGAAGCGTATTTACGCATGACTCAGAGCTAGACTAATTAGGAACGAGATAAAACACACATTGGGTTCTCGTTTTTCTTTCTTTGCTTTCTCCCTCTATTTTACTCATTGGTGGATAGCGGAAAACAAAGGCCAGGCCATGTACTTGGAATGTTTACTAAGCTATTGTTGAATTTAAGCCCATCAATTGGAGCTAAGCGCAGGGCTTAATTAATGAGAAAACGCAGAAATGAGTGGAGACTGAGCAACGTATTAATAGGCTGTAGCAGGGGAAATGAGAAGGCATCTTCGATGATCCTTTACTCATCGTTTACATAAATGGATTATTCAGATCGGAAATATAATCCAGGATGCATTCGGAGACAACATTAATGAGCATGAGGCATCAGCAAGTCTTTATTTAAAGTCAGAAGGATGTGATGCAAAAATCCCGTTTCTTAATTCATTTAACAGAAAGTTTGAATTATACCTGTTATCTTCTTATCAATATTTTGTCATTATTTGATCATTTGTTTTGATTTTGATTTTATAATTAAATACCCCTTACACCTTTGTCTTACACTTTTTCCCTCTCTCACTCTCTCTTCCGACGAAATATTAGTGTCATGACTTGGAACCATCAACCTGTTAAGTCTCAATAGACTTTTAACGATGGCCTCCTTTATTTTTGTTATTTTATTTGAATTCATTTAAAGTACGTTGTATTTTACCTTGAAATGCTTAGTATGTGTTTTAATGTTTGCATGTCTTTTTTAACCGAAGAATAATTAATAAAGAATACTGAACTACAAATTTGTCCGACGTTTATAAACCAGAGAAGACAGAACTTTAAGTAAACTTTCTCCTTACCACTATCAGGAGAGAGAGAAGTTGAAGAACATGTCAATGCATTTGCCAATTTAATGAAGAAAACAACGACCAGAGACTAACATTATGAATGTATTTCTATCATGATATTTTCTGAGTTACATTGAAGGTCAGATTTATTCACATATCAACCGCAAAGGGGAACATTTCATTTTTTGTTAAGCATGTTTTAGTGGTCATTATATTCCTTTTGCAATACACAAATTGTGTAAATCTGATGGTATTCGTGGTGATAATATTCATAATAAAAATAATAAAAACATGACAAACATATAAATACATAAATGTAATTGACAAATTTATTTTAAAAAAAGAGAAAAAAAGTAGTTATCATGTAGAAAACGAACAACAACCTACCTTTTTCGGTGGGGAGGGGAAATTGATATCGGATGCTGGATTAAAGCTTCATTAATTAACCATTCCAATGAGATAAAATCTCGAGTGTGAACGGGTGTTATCTAGGGTACCCTACATGGAATGCGTCAAACTCATCATCCACTGAGAAGTCAACGTGGGTATAGATTAATTAGCGGGGTTCCCTCTTCGTATCGTGCTTGCTTAGTAATGTCACGTGACTTGAGAAGTGCCTCACCGTGGTCTCACGCGGTGTTTTTCAATGATGACTCATCATTTCCTGAAGCGCCGTGTTATGCAAGGCAACTTTGATAAGAAGCAGCGAAATTTCAAAGTTCGTATTGAATATTGAGTATAGATATAAATCTTATTTTGAAAGATTATGTAGGGGAAAAAAGTATAAGATTCATTTTAATAGAGTTGGGATATAGATGCTGCTTGTAAGTATCGGCTTGCATGGTGATGTAGATATACAAAAGGCTTGCGGGTGCACCATGTGAGAGAGAGAGGGGGGGGGGGGAGAATTGAGGAGTCCTGAAAAGGACTCTCGGTAATCTTTCAATTCTCCCCCTCTCTCTCACATGGTGCACCTGCAAGCCTTCTGTATAGAGTTGGGATGTTTCGAATTTGCAAACAAAATAGCTCAACCGTATAGCTAGAATTTCCTCGAACTAAAGGGACATGTTAAAGTACCTTAAATAAATCAATATTAAATTTAAAGACTAATTGAAATAAAATGAATTAGATCGACAAATTAATCAACGATAAATACATAAATAATTAAAAGAGTAAACAAAAATTTAAAGTAAAATGTGGCAAGGGCTCCATTATATATGTGGGGAAAACAGGGTATCCACGTGGGTTAGGGAGGGGGTGTACCAAGGCTCGGCGTAGCGACCTTGGGATCTGTCCCCGATGTGCTAAAAGATTTGCCTAAAAATCTGATTCTAATCTTTAAATACATTATGTTCATTTATTTAATCTGTTAAAGAATAGGGCCTAGATTATTCTCGAAAAAGAATGTTAATGCTTGTATTGTGTGACAGACCAGAGCAAATCATCTCATTATAAACCCTGGCGTTGATAGCATTCTAGCCCATTTCGTAATGGCTGCGTTATTTTTCTACATTTATAAAAAGAGATTACAGCGAAAAGATGTATAGTGTGGTGGACACCAAAACCGCAAATCCCATTTCAATCGACCATTATTATTACGCCCCCATTTTTGCTCTTTGAATGTGTTTTATTTCGAGGTATCTTTTGGTTAAACATTTATCCCTGCCTCGTCTCCGCCCCCGTCTTCCTTTTGTTCCCGATGAGTATAATAATAGCACTCATAGCCTCATCCTCCTCCCCGTATCGCAGCACCCCCGCGCCGCCGAATGTTCGGGGCGGTTGACCATGCATCGCCACTTGGCGCCAGCACCACACGAGCTCCAGCATCATCTTTTTTTTATAGAGAGAGTATCAAAGTTGCGGGGTTTGATTCATACTCTAAACCTCCAATTTCTCTTCGAGCAGACTGATTTGCCTTCAAAACCATTCCACAGAGTATTGTTAAACCTATCGAGCGCATTTTCCTTGAATTCACACTTTTATTCACAAAAAAGGGAAAGGCCCGGCGATGACACTAAAGACAATTAACATTATATGCTCTGTCTAAAAATAATAGCATCTCTTTTAGTTTGTAACCTTGTTTCTTTCTCCTTTTTTTTTTGGGGGGGGGGGGGGGGGTTATTGTGCAGTCCCCTGTCAGAGAATTTCCGATCTGTCACTTTTAAGTTCCTACCGACCGACTGTATCATTTTATTCGTATCATTTCAACGAAAATGTATTACTAAAACAAGTCAATAACTAAATGGTTATTTTCTTCTTTATATGAATATTTCAAGTTTTCATGTTTATCTGTGTCCAGTGATTTTAATTATTTGTGATTATCAGCAAGATTCGGTAATTTCGTTAAAAGTTAATGATTCCAAAACCTCATAGAACAGTTATTCCTTTCTAATAACAATTCAGATGCACTGCTCGACACTTGTCGCTCCCAATGTCATCTTATGTACTCAACATATTTAACATAATAATAGAATAACATGTAGCAATACATTTCTAAACCTGCGCTTCCATGGCTATCCCAATGATTAACTGTGATAATCACCATCAATATCATTACGATAATTTTTGTAACACATTATGGGCATGCGCCACCAACGGCAGAAATTAAACCAACCCTCGACTCTGCATACGGTATACAAGACTACATGCATATCCGTTAACCATACATTTGACTTTTGTTAAAAACAAGTATATGTATTTAAAAAATTACTATAGGCCTATAGTTTCTTCGAGTACTGTTCTTTCTTCCTCTCCTTTTTCAGTTTGCCCTATTCATCTTAATCATCATCATCCATTATCGTCATTATTATTATTATTTAAGTAGTAGTAGTAGTAGTAGTAGTAGTAGTAGTAGTAGTAATAGTAGTAGTAGCAGTAGTAATAGTAATAGTAGTAGTAGTAATAGTAGTAGTAGTAGTAGTATAGTATAGTATTGTCATTGTCATAATCATTATCAGTAGTATCATTAATACATGATTATTGACAAAATTCATAACTTTCTAATTTTGTTGGTCCGATTTCGTTTAAACTTTGACCAGCTCTGCTTCTCTGATTTTCCTGCTTTCTTTTAGAGTAGTCTGGGGTTGGATTTCTCTCCAATTATCAAATAAAAATTTACCCATTATGTATCATATACCTATACCATTCACTTTTGCTCATTTTTATGCCTCTATCTAGTAGTTCATAACCATGTCAGTATTCTATATTATTTATTATGTAATATTATTTTTTTGGTGATGTTGTCCTGGCTCGCTATGGGGTAGAAGTAAAATGTTTTACCTAGTGGCCGCCAGGACAACAACAACACCATGATGACGCCTAGAAACATAATAGTAGGCGAATTAAAAATTCACCTTACTATTATCATTGTTATTATTAGTATTATTGTTATTATCATCAATAAACTATGTGAAATGAAATGAATTCATTACGCCCACCTTTCTTCCAAAATACATCGACCTGAGAGCAAATATCCAATTGCACTTTCTGCCTGTCGTCAGGTTGCGAGCATATAACTGTGGTTACCAACAAGTATCGGAATGCCGGCGCCACCGCTAAACCCCTATTGGTAAAATGGCCTTTCAATATTCCACCGAAGGATTCCAGAGATATTATTATGATTACATTTGTTTTGTTTATCCGAACTGACTGTTTTTCCGTATATATTAGTCATTTGTTTGCCTGGTTTATGGATCACAATAACATAAACAAGAAATGACTTCGTTACCACGTGTTATACTTATATCACGCTATTAAAAACGTTAGGTTTTTTGTAAGGGTGCAAAATAATCTAACGTTTTCAATGGCGTGATATAACACGTGGTAACGAAGTCATTTCTTGTTTGTGTTATTGTGAGCCATATACTCCAGGCAAACATGTGATAAGTCAAGAGAGGATATCCATCCGGTCACCCCTGCCTATATAAGCACTAGTGGCGTTTCCAGTTTCGAACGAAAGAAGCCTAGACACGCCCCCCTGCCCCGCCCTGTTTGGAAGAAGAAAAAAAAAGAAAGAAAATACACAATACAACTTTTAAAAGTTCCACGGTACCTGATCCCTGTGTAACTATGCAATGTATTATTTTCACTGTAATATCATTTTCTTACTTAATAATTATATATATATTTTATTTTATTTTCGTAGTTACACGGCCTGTCCCATTTTAATGCAACAATTAAAATATACATGTATATATACATTTATAATCTTGGTTTATAATCAACAAAAACTTGATAAGTCATGTTGAATTATGTTTTCTGTGTATGTTTTAATTACCCTCAAATCGTCCCTGATCATTAACTTGTTATTATTTTTTATTCTAATATTTAAATTTGGATCCGTTTATTGTTTACCTATTATAGGTCAGTTTTAATTGTATTCAAACAGAGCCCTGAGGAAGACCATATTGTACTTTATTTTAAGTATTTGTTGTACCTTGTCACAATTTATGACATGACATGTTTTAGACTATGTCAATTTGCATTTTATATTTCATCTGTATATTTGCATGTTTTGTAATGCTGATCAGGCTACCCTGCCTAAATATTCGTGAATAAATGAATAAATGAATAAACCCCTTCACTTCTTTATTAATGTCTGCAGTTGGCTACGCCCCTGACCGTGGTTGTATGCGTCAATCTCACGCTCATTCTGGGAAGATTATGTCGAAATTTGAAAGACCTTCGATTGCAACCACTATAAGCTTAACACAAGTACAAATCATAATACCCTGTTTAATGGATTATACCATTGTCATGTCTACCGTAGAACATTTATTGAAAAGTGCTTCCAACTTACAGCGAATTTCCAAGAAGAATATCGAAACCTTTCCAAATATTATCCTTGTTTGGTATTAAATCCTGTTTAATCAGCTTCTTCTATTTAATGAAAAATAATGTAATCGTATTTTTTTTTGCACAAAATCATATTCAGCATGAACAGTGGAAATTTGGAACGGGTATGCAACTAGAACATCATGCTGGTTAGAAGAGAAAAAAATAGTCTGGTTTACATTTAGTAAAAAATATAAGTCTCAAGGATCATATAATTTAGTTTTTTCCCCTAACAATGTAGTAAGATTTTAATGAGCATATTTACAACGTGTTTTAATAAAGACGTCACAATTTATGTTACCAAAGATTTCGCCTTTTATAAGTTCAACAAGACTCATACACTACTTCAAACTTCAAACAATTCCAAGGCTACATTCCCACAGAAATATGGCTTCCATCTATTTTTTTCTAACGTAACGAAAATACAGGTTATAAGTTAAAGGTGACGAACTAAATCCAAGGAAATAATGAAGTGAGGAAGTCATCCACAATATCCGAATTGCGGTCAACGTCACTATGACGTCACGAAATACTTGCCGAATTTTCGCTTGAGTAAGGTTATTGTTAAGTCCCATGTAAACAAACCGCACAATATACTGTTTGAACTCACCATTGAAATTGGGATACGTTTACAATGATCCCAGAAATATAGCGTGCGAAAGAGACATATCTCGGTTATGATATCATATCGTAATTGACTTTTGGAAATATAATTTTGTGGGATTGAGTTTTATGATATAGCAATGTTCAACTGTTAAAGAGGAAATGAGGCATAGAACAATTATTTGGAATAGACCTTTATCAATATTTGGAGGCGTAAATGGATAACTTCCCTGGTTAAAATGAGCTTTCTGGTTAAAATTAGATACTTTATGCCAAACGTGAATAACCATGAATAATATTCTTTAATTCTCTCTCTCTCTCCCTCCCTCTCTCCCCTCTTTTTATCTTCTATCTTCTTTAATCAAATTCTTAGGGCAAGGCCCCGCCCCTGTCCCAAGTCACCAATCACACGATTTGTCGACAAGTCTCTAAAAATTCAAGAAAAAGACAAAAGGAGACTATTTGAGATGAAAAGAAAGTAAGAACCCCTATAAATCAAACACCGAGTAAAACACATTCTTAAAAAATGAATCTCCCAGTTGACGAGCACCCGCTCGCTTGCTGTTTTAATACGAAACGTGTCGAGTCACATAATCATGGGTCACATGAATGTCGTCCGAATCTCGAAACAACGTTGGATTTTCCGTGAAATCTCCCTCCTCCACCCCTAAAGGCCCATCCTATTTCCTTCCACAAGTCTATTATCTATGGTCCGTTTACCCATGAATAGAGTATTGCCATTTCGGTCTAACCAACTAATCGAAACGTGTAACCGGACTCAATTTCTGGCTCTTTCCCGAGAAACCGGTCACCCAGCGAGCGAAACCATTTATATTTACATTTTAATATGTTGGGGTATCAGTATTTGTCTTGCTCCAGTATCGCATGCTCCACATTCAGTTGCGATGAGTCGAAAAGTTTCGGGGAAATTTAATCGGATGATGCGAGCATCAGGTTGGTGGTGTTGTGGAAAAAATGATAATAACGGAGTCAGAGGGACTGAAGATTCAGCAACGCAACTCATTGCATTGGCAAAACGGGACAGTGGAAAAATGACGCGGAAAATAAAAGAGATATAGAGATAATAATAATAATAATGAAGATGATGCTGATAATAACAATGATGATGATGATGATGCTGATGATAATAATTATTATGATAATGATAATAACAATAACATTCATGATAAAAGTGACAATAAAGATAATAGTAATGATGATAATAAAAATACAATCATAGGAAGTATACCAAAATAAATTAATTGAAATGAAGCATGTTTTAAGAATATTTATTAAACATGCAGGCAAAGAACAAATTGCTCTGTTAAGTTAAGTAATTTGATTAAACATTGTTTATCAAACCATTTATCTATTTATATATCTCTTTCGTTCGGTATATCAAGGAGTCAATCAATATTATTACTCATTTATTTTACATTCATTCATTATTTTATTCCAACAATCAATCAATCAATCTATCAATTAAATAATCAACCAATCAATCAACTGATCTTCTAAAACAACATGACTCTATGCCAGGCCAACTACATCAATCAATCCATGAATCATTTTGCCTTGTTGTAAATATTGTCATCGTTGTAAAGGAAATCATGAACTAGTTTAGAATTGGTTAGTCAGTCAGTATTTTTACAAGGTTGATATCATTATTATTGTTTTACCACATTCGTTGCCATTATCCACAGATAAAGTCGTCAAGTATAGACCTATAGTACACATGACGTATAAACTTCTTTAACATTATCATGGTCTGTATGTTTAGTTTCGGTCTCAAAGAAAAATCTATAATAATGTATTCTAATGTTCGGAAATCTTGTTGTATTGATTCGATAAAAGAAAGTGTTAGTTTTAGAGTTGGGGTCATCCAAAATGTGTGTTTTCTTTTTAAGTGTCTACACATCCGTTCTCTCTACAAAATCACGATCACAATAATGTGTGAAATTCAGCTATATCCATAATCCTGATGCAATTATGAAGGGGAATATTAGGAATCGTTGCAGATTTCCGTTTTGAGCTAACAAAAACATTGCAATGAGATTATTACAGGTTTCTAATTTTGTAAATCAAAGTAGTTAATATATCATTTTACCGAATAATGAATTCAGTTTGCCTATAAATCTATAATGAATATCATTATGTATGCTACCAATACACATTTTGCTATGATAGTGTTTATATAATTATGTTCTAATAAATAATTAGTAATCATCAGGCGTAGTTCTAGAATAAAACATATTTTTCGGGGGGGGGGGTGGCTTGCATTTATGTTCTACATGCCCCTCGCTGAAATTCATAAAAACTAAGAATTTTGTATGGGTGGCTTGAACAAATTGAAAGAGGGGCCCGAGTCCTATAAAGCCTCCCCCCCCCCCATCACACCAGAACCGCCAAAGACTTTAAGCTGTTTATCTAATGTTTATGTTAATTTTTTTCTTCCTATGCATGTGTAATAAACTCGTGACTTAAGATGAGATAATACTCCACAATCCACCATCCACGTGACAGCGAGACAGCGCCAGAAAAAAAGAAAGTGTTGTCATCTATGGCTCTTAGGGCGTTTCAACATTTTATAAAGGTATTTCACAAAGATTGCGAAACGAATTTCGTGGAATTCATCAATCGGACCAGACCTCATCCCATTCTTCTATTTTCTCTCACCAACACGTGTTCATTCTTGTTGTGTTTGTCACCTTACTTAACAGATTTAAAAGCTTTTTGAGGACATCTATGACATTCTTTCATCTCTTTCTGTCGGTTTGGGAGATTTTGGACAAGAGAGAAATTGAGCATGATTACATGAAATTGATACGGCGATTTCTATTTATTAAGGCTTCGAGGTTT
The DNA here is from genome assembly GCA_035222895.1 of Strongylocentrotus droebachiensis. Lineage (NCBI taxonomy): Eukaryota > Metazoa > Echinodermata > Echinoidea > Camarodonta > Strongylocentrotidae > Strongylocentrotus > Strongylocentrotus droebachiensis. The sequence goes on along the minus strand of JAVYIG010008752.1, from coordinate 68,821 downwards.
GTTTTTATTTTTTTTATTACAAGGCAGGTACGCTTAAAATCTTTAAAAGCGGACAAAAATGTTACCTGACAGAGATTGCATGACTAATAATTGTGCTGATGTAATCTTTGCAATTTATGCATGATATTGGGCAATTTTTTTAACGAAACCTTTAAAAAAAAAAATCAGTTTGCTTGTTTATAAAACCTTTTGAATAGTTTTTGGATGTGTCTTTGTGAAATAGGATTGTTTGAGTCGATTTTTTCGTCATGAGCGCAGTGGAGTATATTTAAAAAGTAGCTGCGCTATATAATGATTGATCTAATCATAATTGTTTTCATAACTTGTATAATGGGATTCGGTTTCCGTGGCAACCGTTCGGATTTGGTATGATGTCCAGTCCTGTACTGCTTTACTTCATTTTGCGGTACAATTAGGTTTTCTTTGATTTGATATTCGTTGTCATTGTTACTGTGCAAAACAAATTTTCTTCTTCTTCTTTTTCTTTTTCTTTATCTCCTTCTTGTTCTTGTTCTTGTTCTTCCTCTTGTTCTTTTTCTTCTTCTTCTTGTTCTTCCTCTTCTTATTATTTTTGTTCTTCTTCTTCTTCTTGTTGTTCTTGTTCTTGTTCTTCCTCTTCTTCTTTTTCTTCTTCTTCTTCTTCTTATTTTTCCTTTTCTTCTTCTTCTTCTTCTTCTTCTTCTTCTTCTTCTTCTTCTTCTTCTTCTTCTTCTTCTTCTTCTTCTTCTTCTTCGGCTTCTTCTCCTCCTCCTCCTTCTTCTTCTTCTTCTTCTTCTTATTCTTCTTCTTCGTCGTCTTCTACTCCTCCTCCTCATCTTCAGATTGTTGTTGTTATTTTTTGTGTTGGTACCATTTAAGCTTATTTTAAATAAATATCAATATAATCATCGAATCATCACCAGCAAAATCGTTGATCAATACTGTCCACATAATTTTCGTTTTCATAATCATCATCAACATCATCGTCTATAAATGGCGATTTTCTCCTCTCTCCGATATTTCCACTCGGTTTTTGACCATCGTGGGAATATACGTGAGTCATAGTAGGTGTTTCATTCGATTTGGTCCATACTTTGGATTTTTTTTCTTTGAGCAAACAAAAGAAAAGACATTCAGAGGCGTTCATTCATAAAATAAATGAATGGCTATGCAGCCTGTGATCTTTCCAGACGTTTCATTGACTAAACTTGTCTTACTGTGTATGGATGATGATATAGCGGGTTGGAACAGCTGGAAAGAGTCTGGCGTGTTTGACGAAGAATTGATGACATCATGCGAGGTTCCCTCGATTGGTGGAAAATGACGTCAACTCTTTCACTGTGTGCAGTAAGTCGTAGTCTCGAAGCAACAACTTCCATGACTTGCATCATCATCACTATCATCATCATCGTCATCGTCATCGTCGTCGTCGTCGTCATCATCATCATCATCATCATCATCATCATCATTACCATCATCACCATCATCATCATCATCATCACCATCATCACCATCATCATCATCATCATCACCATCATCACCATCATCACCATCATCATCATCATCATCAACATCATCACCATCATCACCATCATCATCATCATCATCATCATCACCATCATCACCATCATCATCATCATCATCACCATCAACACCATCATTACCATCATCATCATCACCATCATCACCATCACCACCATCATCACCATCATCATCATCATCATCACCATCATCACCATCATCATCACCATCATCACCATCATCATCACCATCATCATCATCATCATCATCACCATCATCATCATCATCATCATCATCACCATCATCACCATCATCACCATCATCATCATCATCATCACCATCATCACCATCATCACCATCATCATCATCACCATCATCATCATCATCATCATCTCCATCATCGTCATCATCATCATCATGGTCATCATCAAGCTCCACATCGTCGTAAACATCGCTGCCGTATTCTTCATCTATGTGTCATTAACCCATGCTACACATTCAGTTGCCAGCTGCAGATATATTATTTACTAGGGTTTATTCAAGTTAACTGATGGCTCACAGAGGCCTTTTAATATTTAACTATAAGTTTCAGAAAGCAGACAAACAAACAAACAAACACGAAGGTTTTAGTTGGCTGTAGCCCCATCTTCACTGGCTATAATAGGCAAGAAAAAAACCCTAAAACAAACAAACAGAAAAAAGAAGGAGAAGAAAAAACATAGTAGTAGTAGTAGTAGTACTTCTACTTCTACTTCTACGACGATACTCAGCAGGATCCATAAGTCAGGATGTAGTGCTGAGTAGTAGTAGTAGTAGTAGTAGTAGTAGTAGTAGTAGTAGTAGTAATAATTATCACTTGAAGAAAAAAGTACAATAACACTTTTGTTTACCAAGGGAAGCCTCATCAGTTTCAATTCTGTTCTTCTTGAGTTCCCTGCAATTATTATTACCCCAGTGATGGCAAGGTACCTATTTTCACCTGGGTGGAGAGTGGTAAACGGGGGTCAACGGCTTGCCAAATTACGTTAGTGTCGGTCTGGGATTCGAACCCTCAACCTTTGGTTTGAGAGTTAAATGAATGAAGCAAAAGGAGTAGAAAAGAGAGAATAAAAAAATAAAATAAATAGAGGAGAGAAGTGAGGAGAGAGCAGAGAAGGGATGAGAAGGGGAAGAAGCATATAAAGAAGATGAAGTGAGAAGTGATGAAGAAAAAGATGTTAAAAAAGGGGGAAGGGGGGGAAGGAGAAAAAGGGAATAAAGGGGAAGATAACGAAATAAAGAACAGATAATTAATAAGCATGGAGATAAATGAACAGGATGGTCCAGATGACGTCATATACGAATTTGTAATTGAATAGCATGATCTAAGTAAAATGAAATGTATAAATTAAATATTTATCATTAATCTAAAAACATGATGCGAACAGTGGCGGATTGTTATGAATTTCTATTATAATATAATTATATACATATTTTAAAAATAAATATTCCTAACACCGTTTACATAGAAAGCTCCAACCCAGGACTTACATGTATTTTTCATCCCTCAAAAGAGAGAGACTAAAACGTGGCTGAATGTGTAGACTACTCTTTCATTCCATTATGTCGATGGAGGAATCCCTTGCCGATTCGCGATCAACCTGCCCCAGCGACTCGGCTACCGTGTGACGACCGACCGTACGCATCTCGTATCTTCGTACATAGGAGTGTGTGAGAAGTCTGCCGAAACACCTTTGAAGGACTCGGCAAAATTTTGGATTTTGGCAACAGAGTGGGGAAGTGGCACCAATATTGTGACAAAATGGTGGACGAAGGAGAAAGCTCGCATGTGTCTGGTGCTGTGGGATTGTCGGGATTGGAATGTCATGGCTTTTAACAGCAGGAAAAGTGAGATGTAACGAAAAAGGTGAGTTCGGGTTTAGTACACCGGAATAGATTCCTTCCCGTAGTAGAAAGCTGAATACGACGAAGATCCGTATGGAAGTTACACATTCAGTGCATCACCTGTAAGTTTGTGTGGTAGAGATAGGCGAAATGCCCGGGCAAAATGCCGGTAAACAACAGCTGTTTTTGCACGAAGTGGTTCAGTATGAAACTATGAATTGTTCTCAACATACCATTTTTTGTAATTGTTAACAAGAAGTTCTGATAAGTATTGATAACGATGGTTTTCACCTAATCTCAGTGGAACGATTGTGATAAACTTTATGATGTAGATCTAGTCTTCAGGTCTTTTGGAAATGTGTTGTGCAGGTCTACACTCGGGTTGCACTAAATTTGCATGAATACGAATTACTTATGAATCATAAACTGAAGTAAATTAATGGTGTCTTTTGATGAATTGTTATAATGTTTTGATGCAAGAATCTTCAGGAGTGAAGGAGTCCACAGAAGCAGGGAGAAGAAGAGATGAAGACTGGAGGAGAAGAAATGTGCAGGGCTCTCTGGGAGAGCAGGTCCAGAAATGGACTTGAAATGAGATCACCCTGTTGAAAAAAACTGTAGTAATGATAATAAAAAATGTGAGTCAGAGAACGAGAGAGAGAGAAGAATAGAGAGAGAGAGCAAAAAAGGGGGTGAGAGTAAAATAACAGAGTAAAAAGAGAGCACGAGAGAGAGAGAGAGAGAGTGAGAGAGCGAAAAGGGGGTGAGAGTAAAATAACAGAGTAAAGAGAGAGCACGAGAGAGAGAGAGAGAGAGTGAGAGAGCAAAAAGGGGGTGAGAGTAAAATAACAGATTAAAGAGAGAGCACGAGAGAGAGAGAGAGAGAGAGAGAGAGAGAGAAATGAAAAGAGAGATGAAAATCCATAGATATCACTAAATATGCTCATCTTCAGTGTAAAAGTCATTTACTAATCATCACCACCACCTTGCCATCCATCATGAAGAAATATTAATATCACAACCACTATCAACTACATCATCAACACTATATCATCGCTATCATCAGTATGATCATTTTCATCGATATTATCATTACCACTGTTTTTATCTTCATCTCAATCATCGTCAATCCTTATCACCATCATCAATAATCACCACCATTATCATCAATAATCATTACCATAATCATCAATAATCATTACCATAATCATCACCACTACCACCACCATCACTGTTATCATCATCGTCATCATCACCACCACCATCATCTTCAATCATCAGCACCACTATCATCAACTTCACCATCATCATCAATATCATTACCATCATCATCATCATCATAACCATCATCATCAATTGTCATTACCATCATCATCATCATCATCATCACCACCACCATCACTGTCATCATCATTATCATAACCATCATCATCACCATCATCACTGTTATCATCATCATCATCATCATCATAACCATCATCATCAATTGTCATTACCATCATCATCATCACCATTATCATCATCACCATTATCATCATCATCACCACCACCATCACTGTCATCATCATTAACATCACCATCACCATCATCATCATCACCACCATCATCATCATCATCACCATTATCATCATCATCACCACCACCATCACTGTCATCATCATTATCACCACCATCCTCATTACCATGACTACCATCATTCCCACTACCAAGACTCTGCTCTTTTAGCCTTACCTTTGGTTTAGAAGAACTTCAGAGCTCATGATTGATATATTTTAAGCCCATGAATAATGAAAGTTGCGCAACAATGATGCTAAATATGCTAATAAAACCTGTCCAGGGTACATCATTGCACAATCCTATGAAAATCTACTACGGGGTATATTCAATTCAATTACTTATAGTTTTAATGAGACACAGATTTATTTCTGTATGAGTATGACTTCATTCGTGACAAACAAGTTTCATGATTATGATAATCAGAGAATTGTTGACATGTTCAGAGAGCCTGTATTTCATTTGGGATGGGTTCTCTTGATGCCATCACCAGTTGCTACGACTACCCTGGATGATGCTGATGATTAGAGCCTCGTGTCACTTTGCCAGAGCTCCATGAATATTATAGTCCTGGACTTTTGTAATGCTTATCTGCTGTGTATCGGTAGGTGTTTGGCGCATGTACTGTACATGTAGGTAAAAATGAATACCGGTAACAATAGTACACAGGTGTGTTAAAGAGAAGGTTGAGTTCTGGGAAGAGGTGAAAAATAATTTGTGAGCATTACTCATTCTTATTATGCAAGTGTGGAAGAACATCAGTTAAGACATGTTCCCTGAAAAGCATGGCTCTTCAAATGCCTTCATATTCTAAATATGCATGTAACATCGTAAAAATCGGGGGGCCGGCTTTTTACGCCACGTGTTCGTGTAGTCCCATATACATCTTTCTGTGCAAGTGTTTGTAACTTTACCAAGACTTTGCCAAATTTCTTATCATTTTGATGATTCCAGAACCTTGCAATACACACAAATTCTTATATGCTAGATGATCAACCTTTCTGGTCGGTTCCACACCGTTTCTTTCACAATGCAATTGCATGACCAGAACTCAACTTCATCTTTAAGAACTTGAGGTAGCTTAACGTGTAATGTGAAGATGGTTTTTGAAGATGGTAATAATGGTGATATAATACAGAAGGTGTGTTGATGTCCAATATGGAACTTTTGTTTTCATGATGATAGTCATGCTTGATATAATACCAGATTCTGTACAGTTTAGGTAAAGATCTTACAGCTCATGATGATATGATTATTAAATCATTTTGATCTGTGCTATCACTACCTAGCTATCACAATAAGGATGTTGTTGATGATGATGAAGAAGAAGAAGACAAATAAGTAGTGGAAAAAGAAGGAGGAGGAGGAGGAAGAAGAGAAAAAGGAAGAAGGAAGAAGAAAGAAGAAATGGGAAGAAGAAAAAAGGGTGGAAAAAGGAAGGAAAAGATTAAGATGATGATGATGAAGATGGTCATAATTGAGTTATGATAATGATAAAATAAGGATGATGATGATAATGTTAATAATGAAATTATGAGAATGATGATGGTGAGATGATGAAGGTGATGGTGATGATGCATAAAAGAAAAAAGGTAAAATTTATGGTTACAGAGACTAGAGAGTAAGATACTAAGAGAGTGATGATATTTGGTAATAATGTGGAAATATTCAGTCTCTTAACATGTTCAAAATGTTTCTTTAAATGTATAATATAATGTCATATATACTTTCATGTCCACCAATATGCCTATTTTTCTCCCTGTCAAACACAATTGTTTCTGTATAAAATTGCACAAGAATGAGAAATTTAGAAAACATAATTATCCATGATGACTCAGGTGAAATATTCTGTACTCTGCAGGTAACTTGGGAGTGGAGGTAAATTTGAAAAAGAACTGTCAGTCAACATCTATTCATATTCTGATGTTGCCATGGCAACTTTCTGGGAGGAGAATAAACGAGCGAGCAATAGAGCTTTACTGTGCACCTCAGTAAACTTCAATGCAGGAGGCCTGCAGTACTGTACATGAGAAGAAAAAAAAATCACCATTATGTGTAGAAGCTACCTGGTTCTGTAGAGTGTGCGGCTGTATATTAGGATGTATTCGTGAAATTACAATTTGTCACATATGTTGCGTTCCCTAGCCCCACATGTGCACATGTGTGAGGTGTCATGTTTCAAAACTGCAACACATGTTTGTGTTTTCTACTCTGTCATAAGAATGAATAATAAATCCATCCTTAGTTGATGAAAGGTTAATACATGATTACATTGTCTTCAAAGAGCGAGAAGGGCATTCGCACATACGCTTTACATACAGTTAATGCCCTTATTGCTATCAAAAGACAATTCGCTCTTGTCTTCAATTTGTGGCATGTACTCTTACACCACTACATGTAGGTGCTAGCACAAAGTCAAATAACAGATGAATCGGGTCTGATGGATGAAGACTAAGCATACATATGCGTTATCTATTGCAGACGATGACTCATCCTGGCAAGGCTATGTACAGCACATAACCTCATAATCAGCTAGTCTGCAAAAGGAGACCCTATGTTGTAAATTGATTAGTTTTAAGTAGTGTTGTTGACCGATTGTTACAAAATGCATAGGATATCTGAGAATGGATTAATGGAATATACTTCTAGCATTTTGAGAATAATTCCTTGTAGCAGTATGGTTGTGTGTGTGTAACTATCATTTCACTTCATTGATTTTGTGCGGAAGACATATTTATTTCTTCAATATGTTATCATTTTGGCTAGATATCCTTTATGCACATTTTGGCCCTATGTATGTACAGTATGTATAAATTGATATTTCATGGTTACATTTCAAGGTAATTGATATATGTAATATTTTTTGTTTAAACATTAATCTACCATGATAATTTTGCTAGCCACCCGCAAACCGAAATGTTTGCAGTCATTAAAGGAAATTGTGAACACATACATGTATTTTCTGTGAATTCTGCAAGAAAAGAACTCTGCTATTTTCTCTTCATTTTTCATATTTCATGTTTCATTTTTCATTTTTTTTGTTTGTTGGGGGGGGGGGGGGGATGGGAGGGTGGTGTTCATTACCAACAGGTGATTGTAATTACCATAACATGAATAGATACATTTTCCCTAGAGTAATATTAACCCCAAAATTCTGTGAAATGCATAATTATGTAAGGTCCTTGTGCGTATAATCTCTTCTTCCAATGATGTGCTTTTGAACATCTGACGAACTCACATGGTAACGCTAGCTTCACATACTGTAATACGCCAGCTGTAATTAAGTGAACATATCCTACATGATTATGCGGAACATTCATCTGGAAATATACACCTGTATGTAGATGGAATGTGACCATGACTTCATGTACATGTAGCTACCAATTACCAAGGCCATTTTGTTGCTATCTAGGAAAAATGTTGGATAATTATTTATGTCTACATAGGAGCTTCTAACTAAAACACTTTCTAAAATAGACCTGCTTTTAATGTATTTTAATTGTGCATGTTTCTCTCCCAAACAGCTGGTTACAAGTTATTTGATTTTAATACATGCTACAGTCATGTACATGTACATGTATGCATAATGCATCACTATGGATGTATTCCACTTTGCTTTCAAGTTGATGCTATGTTTGGAAAACCTCTGGCAAGCTCTTTAGTTTTCAAAAGAACCTTTTGTGCAAATTGTATGCATGGAATAAGTAAACCGGTCTGTTTATTTCTATTCAATTGAGCAGTCCTGCAAATCTTAATTCGTGAAAGTACATGATGCTGCACCTGTAAGTGCAATGGCATGAACAATTATTGACTTTCTTCTTTTTGTCTTTATTTCTCAGGAAATCAACTGAAATCAGGAAGTTTGCCTTGTCTGAAGCTGAGAGCTGAACCTTCTACCAAAGAAGGAGTCTATTTTTAAGGAAGAGTCTAATTTTTCACAACAGAGAGTCTATTGAGATCTATATGGAAACACCACAACCAAAATACCTCAAGGAAAATTCAACAATGATTCTGACAATTAAGTTCTTATGGAATCAGTAACTGACACTGCCATATATTCTGCAGGACCAAACAAACATTCAACAAGGAGAAATTTAGTTATTCTTTCTTAAATGACTGTTTTCATTCACTGGTACTTTGACTTGTCTGTAAAGAGAAATATTTTGAGCCGATAGAAGGTTATTTGTGAATGTTATGCCCTATTTTTGGATGTTCTTGTGCTTGATGTTGGAGGAATGAGAAATTTGACAACCATCGTCTGTGGGGTTTCATCTGTCATCTGTTGCTGAGGCGATGCGCCTAATTCAGAGCACGGAGGAAAACAACAAAAGTGCTTGTTGGATTGGGACCGTTGCCTTGGCGACGCGATCGGAGGAACCACTGTGTGATTTCGCCATCTCCTGGATCCGTTGGCGACGAAATTCGCAAGGATATGCAGCTAACACTGGAACTTCCCGTTGTTAATCCGTACGCGGCTCCACCAATACTTCGCATTATGACCAGAGAGACGCCCATCGGCTGTCGACGAACGCGGCTTATGAAACCAGAGGTTCTGGCCAAGACACTGGGCAGCGCCCTCAACAGTCAAGAGAAGCTGTTGTTGGTGGACAGTCGTTCATTTTTGGAATACAATGTGGAACATATCCAGCATGCCATCAACATTACAGGCTCCAAGCTGGTCAAGAGACGCCTTCAACATAATAAGGTGAGTTTGGCCCGCGGCCTGTACCTTTAAAGCCCCACTGTCCTACTTGTAGCTACTTGCTCTCTCTATATAGAAAACTTCCCCTATCGGTGCCTGTTGGTCCCCCATGATCCTCTTTGTCTTATGTTAGTTGAGAGCTGAGTTAAAGAGATAGCCACCTGTCAGTGACCTCGCTGTGTGGTCTAATCCCTTCTGGCCCAGTAGTATTGACGGTCTTTAACTCTCGTAATTTTTAAAAACCAGCAAAGAGTAGTGGTGAGCTGCCTTGTGACTAAACCAACTGTAAATGAATGTTAGTTGGAATTAGTCATTTTCAATGGTTCAAGATGAATTCATACTAAATGAAAACAATAATGATTATAGGCACTTCTATAGCGCCGTCTATCTAGAAATTCTATTCTGAGGCGCATTAATTATTACCCCGGCTTTAGCCTACATGTAGCTGCTATTACAGCGCTCCAGCATTTCAAGGAATTAATTCCTGCCAGGTACCCATTTACCTTACCTGGGTCGAGTGTGGCAAATGAAGATTAATGCCTAGCCAAAGGACATCAGTGCTGTATCAGGGATCGAACCACGAACATGATGCTGCTTGGATCTTTCAAAAAAAAATTCCTTGGGACAAAGGAGATTAGGCTTATCCTGTGATATTGAAATTCTTGTTAAATCAGCTCAATCAAAGATATGAAAACAAAGAAGATAGACCAGCAGAATCACCTACACTTTCATTATAGTTATGATAAGCCTGCCTATTTATGATTTGTGTAAGCTTCATAACTATTTTGGGGGTCAAATTTCTTAATTTTTATTAATTAAAAAAAAAAGATATATTGTTATTGTACATTGCTGTGAAATCGTTTTCTCCTGCCATGGCATATTAAACAATTAATAGGTCAAAAGTAATTTGCATCTCTTGCTGATTGGAAGGTGCACCTGACCTGTGAGTGTAGTTGGGGTGTTCCCCCAGCCGTCAGTCAATAACAGCAGTCCTATGAGTAATTAATTACACCCAATCTAACTTCCATTTAGGAAGATAAGCATGAGTCAGGGGTAACAGAGATCTCATTTAGGGGTGCAAATTGCGCCCCACATCTTACCCTCATAGCCCGATCCCTTTGGTAATTTTGTCAAGCTGGGTTTGATTCAGTGGCAAATTGGAACTATTAGCCACTTACTCATCCAAAGTCTTATTAGACTTCCTGGCTTTTTACACAGCAGAGTTTTTTTCCTCTTTACTTTGAAAATTAGCAATCAAGGCTTATATCACGTGCAGTATTACTAACAGATGCAAAGTGCATTGGTTTTTATTATTGAGAGTTGTTGTTATGGTGGTATGCCAAAGAAGAAGCGATTTCAGTACATTAAATTTTGCAATTTTGGGATTAGTTTATTTTTCTTTTCGCTGTAGGGACGTTACAAAAAAAAGGTTAAGTCTTAGGGAATTAGAGATGTCATTGTTAAAGTTATTTCTAATCACCTGTCAAGAGTGTGACTTGTGATTGAATTAAGATGTTTTGACAAATTTATAAAGTTACCTTATGTATTACATGTTTCAAAATACATACCGTACCCGGTATGCAGAATGTATTACTGCTAGGAAAGAAAGTGACCATGCAGTTATTGTACACTGTACTATGTGGACATTTATGGGATGGGATATCAGAGATTGAAGTTCAGGTTAAGAGTTGAGAAAGGATTGCGCGGAGGTGAAATGATGAGATCTAACCAAAATCCTCACCATATGCTTTTTTAGTCAACTGGAGTTTGCTTCCTATTTAAATGACTTCCAGAAGTCAAAACTGAGTACTCTCTAGGCGTGTCTTCACTATCTCGAGATTGCCAAATATCCAGCTATTTCAACTAATTTGAACTATCCCGATCGCAAACTATCCAACTAATTTGCGTCTTCATTAGACCGAAGTAGCAAATTAGCTGGATAGTTGGTCGGGATAATATCCCAAGATATCTCGGTCTAGTTTGCAAAATATCCCACTATTTCCGAACTAGTTAGCGGGATAGTTTGCGACCGTCTTCATTAGACCGAAGTACGGAGTCAAATATCCCGATCCCATCATGCACAATGATTTCCGGTTTTCCGTGTTTACTAGTTGTACTAGCGTGCGCACATGCGATCTACAGTATACCGCTCAGCGCGCTAGTACAACTAGCAAATTAGCTGGATAGTTTGCGATCGGGATAGTTCAAATAGCTGGATATTTGGCAATCTCGAGATAGTGAAGATGGGCCTTCTGGTTCAATCACCAAGCTAAGGGGTTAATTGCGAGTCACCAAATCAATAAGAAAAGAGAAGAGGACCAAAGACGGAAGAAAAAGCAAGAGACTGCAGGAGATGGTTATGATAAACTTCTGAGTAATTGTCCCGTTCTTCCAATTTCCTGAAGGCTCGCAACAAAAGTGAGAGTGCAATTAACCGAACAATGAATTTGACTGGTAAACTGATGGGGGTAAATGAAGCGTACAATGACTGAAAAGTGAGTAGTAATTGGAGTTCATAATAGGCTGGGTAATAGTGATTTAATTGCTAACAGATACCGGTTTTACCAGGCAAGTATGCCGCCATGGTTGGTGTGCAGCGTCTCTGTGGAGATGGGTGATGATGGTGGTGGAAGGCGGGTGTGAAGTTTGGTTTATAAATCATGAAAAATGAGTTGAGGATTTATTGAAAAAGTTAAAAAAAATGGATTGATGACAATGAGCAGTTGAGCATTGGTGATGGTAAGATGTGAGATGATGTGTACAGTTTAATAGGAGAGAGGGACAAAAGAAAAGCTGGATGGAGATGAATCATCAAAAAAGGGGGAGGGAAGGAAGAGGAGGAGGAGAAGAAGAAGGAATAGGAGTACAGGACGAAAAGGAGGATGTATAAGAAGATGAGGGAGATTAGGAGAAGAAGAGTAGGAGTGATAGAAAGAAAGACAGAAGGGATAATTAAGGCAAGGAGAAGAGGAGAAAATGGTAAACACAAGTTTGTATGCAAAGAAAAATATCTGTTATAATACACAATTTGAGTAAAGTTTGTAAATTTGTTTTGTTCCCTGCACCAGGGTGCTTGAAGTAAGATAACTTGACTACGAAACAAACGTCATAAAAACAAAATAATAATGGAGCAACTGAAGAAATGACAAATATCAATCCCTTTAGTGAGAAGTTTTCTACACAATATAACATTATTTCATTGTTAGACACTAGAAAGCAGTGATTAATCACTTTTGAACGTACAATGTCAAATGCATTTCTCATACCTTCATATATATTGAACAGGGTAGTTCTCTAGAATGCAGTTGTGTCTTCTACATACCGGTATATGAAACGAAATAGAGCTCACCAGATGGGTACCTGTGGAGTTGTATGAATGATTGATGCATCCTATATATGGGGCGGAACCTTGTGAGCGGATCACTCTAAATGAATGACGATGAAATGAAAGATAGGGAGACAAATAGTGTGGTGAAAGAAATTCTCATTATGATGGAATTTGCTTTCATTTTCACTGAATTCTTTTCAGGATTTGTCAACCATGAAACTTGTGCTTCCTTTTCCATTTATGATGGAATCATTCAGACTTGAGACCCAGTTCTCAAGCCAAAATGGAAAGCAGAGTTATGAAAATTTTCATTTTTATCAAAATAAGTTTCAAATTCAACAAAAACTGTTATGTCTACCGGTAGTTGAAAATTAAATATTTTAACCAACAAAATTAATCTCTACATACAAGTAGAGATTAATTTCAAAGGACTTAGTGGGGATGACAACAGATCTTCATTAATATGCAATGGCTGCAAAACATATGTACAGTACGCTGTAATGATGTACATTTTGCAGGCATTTGCCATCTTTTCAACTCCAGATCTTCCCTTTAAGCTGATTCCTAAGATGGAATGTTATTTGGATGGTCAAACTTGTTGGTCAAGTACACAGTAGCTCTATGTAATGCTACCAGTGCCATTTGAGGTTAGGTGCCCGTAGTGACTCATGATCACAAACATCTCCTTACCTAGTGACCTGCATGCATTGAATATTCATTATATATTTAAATGAATTAGTAGGCTTGCTCTTGGTTAAATGCATGCATGCCTTTGATGGTAAGTTTGACATTAAAATGCACATTAGCATACATTTGCATACGATATTAAGTATGTAAATTGGTGAGGACAGAGGACTATTTTAAAGTTGACTATTACATTTGATGGGTACTATTTTACAGTTGACTACAAATGAATATTCATGAACATGAAGATTTGCATATGATCATGTACATTTCATCAGCTGAGCCCTGGAAAGACATTTTAAACATAAATGTTCTCAGTGAAGAGTTTGTAATTAGTACATGTACATGTACGGAAGGGGGTATAGTACCCTTCCCCTTTATATTCAAACTGAAAATGTGGTGATGGGCATTTTAAAATAATGAATATGCATACATGTACATGTATGCCATAAATAGTATTGAATATTCATCATGCATTTAAATACACTCCCTTTCTTGGTGTGAATAACACTTCTCAGTATGCATACCTTTTGAGTCAGTTTAGCCATTGTTTGAATATGATATGGTCGTGAATCATGATCAAACCATGCATCACTACTACCGGTAGTCATATCCCTATAAATATTCATGTCTGTATTTTCTGACCATTTCAAATAATCATGAATATTCATTATTAACCCTCTATTTTTCTGATGCCATTTTCTGATAAAATAACAAGACAAAATAAACAGTAGACTTTCTTTTGGACAAAGTACCCTATTTCATGATGCAAATCAGCTGCTCTGCATCAGCAATTAGAATCTTGAAGTTGAAACAAAATTATATAATTTGACATGATGTTTTTGTCACATGTGAATATTCAAACAAGCTCATGAATATTCATTATGCAAATAAGCCCATCCCCTTACTGTACAAGCCAGTATCTATTCCACACGTGGAATGCATAAATCTCCCTTGAGTCACTAACATCATTGTTGGAATATGATAGTATTGAATCGTACCGTTCCCAGCTATGGCTACAATGTTAATTGGTATATCATTTGTTGACCACAAGGCAGGTACAAGGCATGCAATGAATGTGAGATATGTTTTGTTCGTGATCTCAAGTGCAGAGGTGAAATTATTCAGATTTCTTCTTCATTTCTCAGAAAATTATTTATGCATCATTGTTCGAGATTCAGAATTCAAATTGATTGTGAGCACTAATCATAGCTAATTATGGGAGTAAATCACAAACATGAACAGAAAGATAAAATCAGAAAATATGTGATACAAGCGGGTTCTAAAGGAACAAAGCGTGCAAAATAATGACATTGTATTATTTTTTGCACTCACACTGATATTGTCTGATTTCGCTTTTTTGTTTATTCTTGCGATTTACTCCTGTAAGTACCAGATGGAAAGCTTTAGTGCGCTTGTTTTTTATGCTATTGTTTGAGTTTGTAGTACCCATAATTTCTTTAATTATATAATTGCGATGAATGGAGACTGGATGATTACTGACGTACATGACACGTATATCCATTGATTGTTAACCCCTGTTAAAGCCCATATTGAATGTAATGTAATTGAATTCATTGATTTACCTGTCAGGAATTCTTTGTCCATTGGTTGAACAATAACAAAGATCTTGTCACAGCAGGACTATGCATAACATGTACACTGTATTTGTAACTACACATATTCTAATATTAGAGAATGTATCTATTTAAGAATGGACCTGTCTTAAGTCTGTCTTTCTCAGATAAGTTGAGAGTTGTTTTTATAATAGCACCAAAATTTTAATGATACTCAAGTACAAGTAACTATATTACTAAGGCCAAATAGAATTAAATCAAAAATTAAAACATGTACACTGTATTTGTAACTATTCCAAAATTAGAGAATATATCTATTTAAGAATATGTACTTGTCTCAAGTCTGTCTTTCTCAGATAAGTTGAGAGTTGTTTTTATAAAATTTGCAACATAATTGTAACTCAAGTACAAGTAAGCTACATGTACATGTATATAAGGCCAAATGGAATTAAATCCCAGTTTCTCCTCCCATTTTCCTCCTATTTGACCTATCTCAATTTATTTTGTTATTTAATATTTTTGTTATATCTTGAATGAAAGTAAAGATGGATCTTAGACATTGTAGACACTTAAATAACAAATACCATGATTTTATAATGCATTTCTACATTGTTTCCAACCACTAAAGTACATGTACAAATTATGGAATTTGTGTTGACATAGACCAAACAGTATTTTATGTGCAAAAAGAATATAAAATATAAAATAACATGGAACCTCACTCCTCATTACAAACGAAAAAATCTGGATGAGAATTTGAGAAACTAGGGATCAATTTGACTTGGGCTAATGTTACTAAAAATTCTTCTATATTAAAAATTACAAATTTTATAAGATAATTGAGAAGGAGCTAGCTGCCAGTACATTATGAATGTATGAAATGGCTTTTAAACCACAATCACCAAGTGGTATACATGCAGCGGAAAGCGTATTGACTCTAATGCATCAGTACGATGAAACCGGGCTTGGTATGGTCATATTCATATTTTCCGGTATCTTATGCATCAACGCTGCATGGGGGAGGGAATAGGGAGCTATGCATAGTGCGTTCTATACACGACTCAGTCTTCATATACCTGTACGAGGGCAGCGCGATTTAATTACAAAGCTGATTGTACTGCACGGAACCAGAATTATCTGGTGCAGAGTGGAAAATAGTCCATCGGAGCATACAAGTATGCTGTGTTATGTGATGTTTTATATCATGAAGTGGGATTTCATCTTATTAATATACTATACATGTAGAAGGATATATCATGTAGGGTCTATGTGTATAGGCTTATGGTACATGTACAATGTACTAATGTAGCATGCTTTATTACTTTTATTAGGGCTATTTAAATTAAATGTTTCCATTATTTAGAA
This sequence comes from Strongylocentrotus droebachiensis, assembly GCA_035222895.1. NCBI lineage: Eukaryota > Metazoa > Echinodermata > Echinoidea > Camarodonta > Strongylocentrotidae > Strongylocentrotus > Strongylocentrotus droebachiensis. The sequence goes on along the minus strand of JAVYIG010008752.1, from coordinate 52,227 downwards.
CAATTTGCATCAAAATGAAGTCTAGTATAGAACTATAATGACGCTTCACTATTCTATTCAAAATATTTCATGCAAGTTTTCATTGCCTTATCAACATTTCATTGCCTTATCAACATGGACATGCAATCCTTGTAAATTAAAAAAAAAACATATTATTAAAAGGTGAGAGAACAAAATTTATTAGGCCCTCTTGATTTTAATAATGTAACTAAGTGATTTATGATAATCAATGAGTCCTGCATGTACATGAATATATAGGTCTATAGGATACAGAAGTCAAACATATCAAACATATTTTCAGAGCTGCATATATCATCTCTTGAAAGCCAGAATGATTTTTGACTACCAAAATACTAGTTGTTACTTTCCTTCTAAGTTCTGGCTCTCCACAGCAATATGCCCATCAGATTGTCTGAAAAATGCCTGTAATATGTAGCGCTTTATTGCTATACTCCCCAGTATATTTGTCACTGTGCATTAAAAGCCACCATGTACATGTATATTGTACATAATTCAACGATAATTTCAGGTACAATTCTTTCAACGTTTTATCTCCTGCCCAACAAAATGTGCCTGTATCTATTCTATTATGAAATAGTCTGTAAATCGCAGACTTTATTTCATCTCAGCCACAGTTGAGAAAAATATATAGTCTTGAAGCACAGGGCAAGAAAAAGGCTCTTTTCTGCATTCTTATTTAGGTAAGTTTTACACTTGGACCTAATGATAATGTTTATACTTTCAGATGTCTTCTTCCAAATGAATGAAATCTTTGCTGGAAGGAGTTGAAAAAGGGTTTAGAATGTAGACTAGGCATGCACAGGTTCCCTTGAATACATCCATACACACACAGTACACACACACAGCTGTGCAATACATATTTGAGTGATGAGTCATAGCGCTGAAGGAAATTTGTAGGTCATCTCTCATTTGCCACTCAGTGCTAGTCTACTCTTCATACCCTAACTAAATGTTTCCATTTTGCGTTCATGCCCTTTCAATGTAAAAGTGTGTAATATTCATAATGGCCTTGGTATTTCATTTCCCACATATTAAAGCAAACTTAGGAATTATTTTCATGCACAGGAATTATATTATTACACAGATATTAAAAAATTAATTAAAAAACCTTCAAGCATTTTTATTTGGTGTGCACCAATGATTGTACGAGATGTAAAAACTGCTGAGAAGTATTCTTTCTTCTATATGAGACTAGACTTCATACGGGAAATTTTGGTTTTTGGCTTCCATGTTTTGTTTTCTATACCCAGGATGCAAACATCTGTTGAGAGTGAGAAGGACTATAGTACTATAGTAGAGCTAAGGCCAGAGTTATAACGACCTTCTGGCACTCGGTAGATGGCATGTAGATCTTCATGTACATGAAGTAACTTGTGAGTGAAGTTATGGCACTATACATGACTGTATGCATACATATTGTATAGGCACTTGTCTGTTTGGAACCAGAAGGGTGTTGTTAACTCATATACTTTAAAGGTAAAGACCGGTATTGGAAACGCCCCAATTTCACAAAACGAAATGGAAGCTCTTTATTACCAATCATGTTAAAGAATATGTTTTGACTAATACATGATGATACAAAATTTGCCGGGAAACCAACTACTAATTGATATATTTGGTAAATAAGTTTATCTACATGGTCTGTGAGAGATAAACACACACGTGTCGCGCATGTGTGCGTAGTCCCGTATATATCTTTATGTGTATAGTGCTTGTAACTTTACGAAGAATGGGCCAAATTTCTTATCATTTTGATGATTCCAGAACCTTGCAGATGCTAGATGCTAGATGATCAACCTTTTCTGATCGATTCCACAACGTTTCTTTCACAATTCAATCGCATGACCATAACTGGTCTTTACCTTTAATGGGACTATGCACACGTGCGCGACACTTGCGTTTATCTCTCACAGGCCAATAGATAAACTAATTTACCAAATTTATCAATTAGTCGGCGGTTTCCCGGCAAAATTGTTATCATCATGTATTATTCAAAACATATTCTTTCACATGATTGGTAAGAGCTTCCATTTCATTTGTTGAAATTGGGGCGTTTCCAATACTGGTCTTTACCTTTAACACAGACTTACAGTAATACCTTTCTGGCTCTGAACAGACTCTATGAACATTGTGAAGATAGATTAGAGAATATAATATTAGAGAATATAATAAAACAAAACTTCCAAGCTAAAACTAGTTTTAAAAAACAACAACATGAAAATCACTTGGACTGAATATCACTTTTATAATAGCAAATTTAACATTCTGATGAAGAGGAACTCCTGAAAACTAACTTGTAAGTACCATTGACTTGATTATTGCAGTGCACACACAAATGCAGTTTTCTATTAGATTTTTAGACATCCATTTTTAATCATCTCAAGATGTTGTTAGGAACTCATACTAACCCCCTGTCCACACACAACATTTTCCGTGATTAGGCGTGATTAGCTATACCGTTTCGCGATAGTCCCCCTGCATGTCCACACACAACATTTTCCGTGATTAGGCGTGATTAGTTATACCGTTTCGCGATAGTAATACCGTTTCGCGATAGTTTTACAATGAAATTGTGTGTGTGGACGCTCACTAACGATACGTCGTATACCGAAACTAGTCTAACGAAACGCAGGTTTGGGCATCGTTTCGAACTGAAACTCTATAAAGAATCACTCCTAATCACGCCTAATCACGGAAAATGTTGTGTGTGGACAGGGGGAGTGTAACTAGTGTAACTAACTGGGCGGGGCTTAACGTGACCTCGAGCGAAAAGGAGACCAGACCTCTTATACGACGTTTATGTAGTGAGCGTCCACACACACAATTTCATCGTAAAACTATCGCGAAACGGTATAACTAATCACGCCTAATCACGGAAAATGTTGTGTGTGGACAGGGGGTATGTATTTTCCAGAGTCATGCATTTGTTTACTTCCAGACCTCTGAAGGTCATCCCACACTCAAAAAAGTTAAAAATCAATTAATTGGCATTTAGCCAAAGTTGGGCAGGATTTGGGGACATCACAAGTTTATAATGTCTGATTCATTGTTGTTCCAAGTAGACCTGTCCCTAGACCATCATATAAACATTCAAAACCAAGGCCTGCACCCCTTGCTTACTCATTGTCACAGGCGATAATGAAGTCATCTTTGGAGATCAAAAGTCAGGAAAAAGATTCCATTGTTTATTGCTCATTTTCTCACCATATTTCAGTGGTTATTATGATTCATAGGTTCATTAAGCCTATATGGAACCCACGTGGAATAACAAATAAACATTGTTTTGGAGTTGCCAGGGAGGAACCTTGTTGGAGTGACAAATTTGTTGGTAGGTACATGTAGTTCAAGTTTGATCGTAATGCACAGGAAACTGAAGGAAGGACATATAAAGCGAGAGATAAAGAGAGAGAGAGAGAGAGAGAAAGAGTTTGAGAGAGATTGAGAGAGAGAGAGAAAGAGGGAGGGAGGTATAGTAGGAAGAAAGGGAGATAGAGAGAGAGAGAGACAGAGAGAGAGAGGGAGAGGGAGAGAGAGAGAGAGAGAGAGAGAGAGAGAGAGAGAGAGAGAGAGAGGAAGGTAGGATTCGTAGGAAGGAAGGGAAAGAGAGATAGAGGGAGGGGGGCATCTCCCATCCATTCATCAAAATCACACTTTTTCTTCTAAATTTCATATGCTCTGATGTCAGATTTCTGACTTATCAGTAGTTTGGAGCAGTGGATTCACATGTAAGCCTCTATAAAAGCTTTAAACTCATGCTTAGTCCATATCGTTTTAAACTCAACTCATAGTTTTTTTTATGAATAGTGACACAGAGGTTTCATCCACCGACCTTTGTAACTCAGGTTCAGGGTTCAAAACCCACTCCATCCATCCTAGCTTGATTCCAGGACTCCCGATGACAAACTACTCCGGGGGTGCCGTGATCATACCATGACAAACCTCATGTTTTCCATATATATGCATCATCCTTGTCCGGGCCAGGATTCATGAGATTGGCTGATTTCTCATATTCTATCTGTTTCCTCCTGTCACTCAGTGAGACAAGCCAATGCCAAACGGGGAGTGCAACTGTCACATCACAGGCTGATTCAGGCCTGATGTCATCATGACATCACTCCTAGAACTTTACCAGCGTAAACATGCTATGAGTGTCAAGGGGTGCTTGCATTATACTGAGAGATCCTTAATATTTGAAGTTAAAGGTAAAGACCAGTATTGGAAACGCCCCAATTTCAAAAATGAAATGGAAGCTCTTTATTACCAATCATGTGAAAGAATATGTTTTGACTAATACATGATGATACAAATTTTGCCGGGAAACCGCCTACTAATTGATATATTTGGTAAATTAGTTTATCTATTGGACTGTGAGAGATAAACGCACGTGTCGCGCACGTGTGCATAGTCCCATATACAGCTTTCTGTGTACAGTGCTTGTAACTTTACGAAGACTGGGCCAAATTTCTTATCATTTTGATGATTCCAGAACCTTGCAGTACATGCACACCAATACTTAATATATGCTAGATGATCAACCTTTTCTGATCCATTCCACACCTTTTCTTTCACAATGCAATCGCATTACCAGAACTCAAGTTTATCTTTAACCCGTTGACTGCTGCATTGTGAAAGTCCCATAGGTTTAATACAGGGTCCATCCAGTTTTAGGCAAAGGATTAATCCACTGACTACTCCATTCTCATGTTACCAATTGGCTAAATACAGGAACTACCTATAGTTCCAGTAGGAAATGGGTTAAAGGGAAATCTAACCTTGATGGCAAACTAATCAAGAAGAAAGCAGAAAAATCAGAAAAGTAGACTGGAGAAAGTTTGAATGAAATAAGAGAAATAAATTAAAAAGTTATGAGTTTTTGAAAGATGAAACCACTATTGGTACAGGCTCTTCAAATTGGATGAGTCAGTATCGGCTCTTTGATGTAGTGGTGGACAATGTTCCATCACACAAAATAACTAGAATTTCGAATTTTCACAAAATATGACTCAGGAGGGTCTGTATTAATCTGCTATCTGTGATATATTTTGAGTAGTGCCCCAAGGGAAAACTCACTTAGGGGAAAATGTCTTAGGAGAAAAACAGAAATGAGTGCATACAACACTGAGATTTTGCAATTCCTTTGAGTTCCTTGATGAGGGGGGGGGGGGGGGGTGATAGTTATCAAAAGGTTTATGTTGGTATATTTCAGGTTTTTAGAGGTTTAGAGTTTTTGTGTGTGTACCGGTAGTTGCAGGGCTATGTCCTCAAGGGACATACGGTACTGACTAATACTACCTATTATACTGACCCTCGATTTCTGCGAAACAACGCTCACTGACCTTACCGATGCGATGATGATGATGATGATGACCCCCCTAATGTGTCGGTCAAAGTTAATGCTAATCTAATCCTTTTGGATAATCTTATTCTAATCCTTACAGGATATGATAGGTAACGATTAATCCTCTCAAGACTGTCCTTTGAGCCACTGTATGATTCTCGGTAATACAACCTCAAGCTTGCCTGAGGCTTACCTGACATAGCAACTTGTAATGTATACAGATTGGAATTGAAGTATTGTAGTTCATTCATTAAAAACAGGTTAATGGAATAACCCGTCACTAGGTCCCCAGGAAAGATACATCCATACATTTAAATATGTTACTAAACCGGTCTATTGCAGCAAAGGGTTATGGTAAGGATTAGGGTTGCTATTGGTTCTTCGGTTGAGTTTAGGGTTAGGATAAGGGTTATTAGGTTACACCTGTAGGTGTAGTGTAAGATCCAGGGTTGGTTTAATAGTGTAGAAACTTGATGTTCAGCAATCGTCACTATAGAAGTTTCTTTCTAGCTCCCATAACTCGATGTTATTCATGTTAACAAAGAAAATAAAGGAAAAAGGGCATTTATCCGTACTTTTCATTGAATAGACCTACCAGTAAACAGCAAGTCATTGCATCAACAGGTCTTCTATTATCCAACCATCTCACCATTCCATGCATGTGCGTGCATGTACGAAAGGGGTTCAAATGCCAGTGTAATGAAGCAAGCCGTAAAGCTGAATAGAAAATGACGATGTTGCATGTGAGGTGGCTTATTGCATTGTGTCATGTCTGAAAATAGACCAATGGGTAATTTATTGATTGATTGGTAGCTGGTACAGGTAGCTACAACATGCACAGGTAGCAAGTACTAGGTGAATTAGGAGAGTATGTTGAAATAGAATCCTCGGTATATGTATCTCTCACAGTATATATTGTCTGCTAAGAGCCATAAATAGGGGCAGGTTTCAGATCTTTTAAAAGAGGGGGCACAATATTCCCAAAGAGCAACCACAAGCAAAGCAAAACAAAACTTATGAATTTCTGCTGCCTTTTTCTTTCAAAATCCCTTGACATGTTCCTTGACAAGGAAAACAATCATCACTTAAAAAGGGGGAGGGGCACATTTTTGGATTTATGTGTATCAAAGCCAGGTATGCAACTTGGGTTTAAAGACGGGGGCACAACTAGCATGTGCTGGGTGTGCCCCCGTCCAAACATGCCAGTGGGGATTGATATGATTCAGTGTTCCTTTGGCACTCAAACAGTTATCATCAGTGATCAGTCACAGTCAAACCTGCCCTTTAGTGACCACCTGTATAGAAAGACCATCTACAGGTCTATGAGGACCAACAATTTTTGCCTCCCTTCAATGGTGCTTCTCATGAAAACATTGCTTAACATCTGTACATAACGACCACCTGCCTGTAAAGATACATGTTCATGTAGCTCTTCTTGTCTCATTTGAACAGTCTTTATGAACAGGTCTCATATTATTTAATACAATTAATATTATTAAAAAAAAACCTTTATGTACAAACCTAAAGGATTCTTGAAGGATACACATGTAATTATGCATACTAAAAATCTTCCACATTACCCTTATCCCAATACATGGATAATTTCATACAATGTAATTCATTCTTTATTGGCTACTTCATTAGACTGAATCTCGTAATGAAAATAGAAAGATAAAGAAAATTGATATTTTATTGATTTATCATTTTTAGATGGACCTCACGTAGTGCCGTATACATTGCACCACACTCTGACACAGTGCTGTACATGTATTAATGGTGTTCAGTGTTTTATACATGGTAGGACTGGTGAATGGATTGAACTATTTATAAATCAAATAAAATGTATCAGTATTTCAAAAGAAATCATGCCTTTCTGCACAATCACACAACATGAATTCAAATGAAAATCATCCAACAGTGCACATCACTAACTAATTGAAAACCTGTTTCAACTTGTTTTTTTTTTCTTTTTCTGTTGAGATGAGCTCGTGGCAAATTGGCAATAAGAAATGATGAAGTGGCATGAATCGTTTCGTTTGTTCAGTTAGGCAAGAAAATTGTGCAACTGATGAATCATTCTTTAATCTTTAGTTATATTGTGTATCTTTGTTGGATGAGAGTTAGTGTAGGCTACTGAGAAATCAGTCACTTTTTTGTGGTGGCATTATCTCATTTTTGTATATATATATTTGATTTTGATTTGATTTGATTTTCTTCTGCATTCATGTAAGTATACAGTTTTTTGATAACAATAATAATATAATGTACAATAAGTATTTTCTGACAATGAATCATAAATAAGCAAATACAAACTTGTTATTTTCAAAAACGAAATGATAAACTGTCATAAATACTTAATTTCCTCAAACATTATAAAACAGTTTAAAATTATTTGCAGAAGAAGGACTGTCATTCTATATCCAACTCATTTGGAGAAAAAAATGGTTTACTTAAATTATACTGAATCTAAAAATTGCAGTAGTTGACTACTATCTTTCAGACATGAGAATGAAGGATACATTTATAATTTATCTGGTATGTACTGTATATAGGAAATTTGTAATAGAAGCGGTCATTTCAATTTTTATTTGTACCAACAAAAATGAGAGAACCACCTTGTAACCAAGTGAGTCAAACATATATGTAACTTTATGATTGTTTGTTTGTAATTTTGACTCTATCTGTGGAGGGCTAAATATTATTTTAAGAATAATCTTCAAGATTTGATATGATACTACTGAGCTTTGTGAACATTTTGCAGGCAGACGGGAGCAATTGTATCTTTGCACTTAAAGTATTGATCAAAGTGACATGAAGATCATAGAAATAAAAAGAAGAGATATATGTAGCAAACCAAGAACTTTGGAGAAATATTATCCACCACATTTTTTTGTTTTTGTTACGAACATCAGAGTTTTAGAACAAGAGGCTAGCGCTAGGCACAGTAGCATTTTGAGACAAAGTTGCCCCTGGCCTTCCACTTACCGTCTTTACTGACTGTCAGCACACTTATTAAACTTTTGGTGAACTTGATGGCAGTATCTTTTCGACATTACTTGATGTTTGTTTGTGACCTATTGTTCTGTTGACTTCTGCTCCTTGCAGTCTGTGTATCAGAGTTCAAGAGTTCAACGGAGGTCTAGAGCCTAGTCTCCCTTTTACAACTTTTCTGCAGATTTAAAGAGACCTTCTCGCATGATGTGATTAATATTTGTATATAGAAAGTAAAATTATAACCCTTTTTCATGATCATAGCCATAGGTAATGATATCTGTATACAAAATGTATAGGACCTGTTTAATTACATTTCCATATATTTCTTATGCAAATTTAATGAAAGTTCATTTTAGATCTAGATGGACATTAAAGCCCCTCTAAAGTGTTGGGAGCCCTCAAAATTTGATGACAAAATCCACTTGAATTGTATCATAATGTGAAAGAGGATTTCAATTAAGACACATTTCTGCAAGGACTTTCAAAACAAATGTGTTTGAAGTCGAATAATGATGAAAGTATACACAATTTAGGTTTTCTTTGTATTCTTATATCAATATTTGTCTTCAAACACATTTTTGTTGGTGAAATCTTTGCAGAAGTGTGTCTTATGACACCTTCTTTCACATAATGATACAATTGAAGTGAAATTTTGCCATCAAATTTTTGGCGAATTAAGGGCTCCCAACAATTTAGAGGGGCTTTAACCTACGGTATACCCTTTAAAGCTTATCTGCTGTAGTTTACAGGAGGGATTAGAGCGCCCTGCAAGGTCACTGGACAGGTGGTTATCTCATCAACCCAGCTCTCAGTTAACATAAGAAAAAGAGGATCATGGGGGACCAATGGTCACCGATTAGGCATTGTTTGTTATATAGAGGGCGCAAGTAGCTACAAGTAGTGCAGTGGGCCTTTAACACATAGTTAATGCCCTTTTGGCTCCAAACAGACACTATCCAGGTTCCTAGGAACCTAGGTTCCTACACATACTTGTTGATGATATGATCCAGTGCTGTTGTTATTCTTTGAACTTTTGTTTCTGACTCAACGTATTGACCAAAAAAGTATGCGACTGTTGTTTACTATGTTGATATGATTGGTTCTGTGCTAGAGCACATGGTGTATCAAGCATTGTGAGGGGTGGCAGATGCCACAAACCAGGCATGAGTCATGGTGGAAAATGGATGATACAATCCTCAACTTTCTTGCAGCTCAGATCGTTTGTTGAAAGCCATAAGGGGGGGGGGGGGGGGGGGGGGGGGGTAATTTTGTATTAGATGTGAGTGAATGCTTTTCTGGCCGTGAGCAGCCCAAATAATACAATCCCCAATTTTGCTGTGGATTATACATTGTGTGTTGAGAGTCAGAAGGATGTTAGGAGTAAAGTGTCAGAGAAATTGGAATTCATTTACTATCTTAAAAAAGAGAAAGAGGTTCAGGAAGCTGGCAAATGTTGACTGAAGTAACTATAAAGATCGACGTTTGAAATAGCATTTAGTCTAGCGTCCTCAAATGTTTGTCATGAAACATTGGTGATTTGTGTGCTCAGCATATGTTGTATGGCCGGTTTGCGTTAGATATACAATGTAGGTTAGATGATGTGATTTAATGCCCTTATGGCTCTGAACAGAAAAAAGCAGTGTTGGATCAATGAGAAACACTACTACCATGCCATAATCTTCTTATCCATGTTGCAGGTGCAGAGTTGAATCTGGAGCACTTTCAGGGTTAGATGTCATGGTCAACTTTTTGAAAAACAATGTCAACTATACATGTATATATATTAGATGCTTACCCTGCATGCAGTTATACATGTAGTTCAAGAGCTCCTGTTTGTCCAGTTTGTTACAAGTTGTTGTTGCTTCTTGTTGTTGTTGCTTCTTGTTGCTTGTTGTTGTTGTTGTTTTTGTTGTTGTTGTATTGAGTGGTCAAAGGGTCTTCTCCAATATTGATGACCGTCCAATCTGTTTGATTATCTGCTCAGAGAAATATAAGATGTGTCGCAATGCATACATATTGATGTTACATGATTGCAGTTCTTTTTTTGTTTGATGTTGTGTAAAATAACTTTGAAATGATTCTGTCTCAGATTCAATAATTAGCCAAAACCTGTATTTGAATATGTCATTTGTGAGTTGCATGTAGGTAGTAAGTGGGTGATTCTTGAGTATGTATTTAAGACTACGTGATCTTACGAAAACAAGTTAATTTAATTATTTTTGTTTCTTTTCTTTTTCTTTTCTCCTGTTCTCCATGATCTGTTCGTGACTGTTTTCTCACATCTGCTGACTTCTGCATCTCCTGAACACCAAATCAGGTAAGTGACTGACAAACATTCTAATTTGTGAGAGAGACAGAGGCATACAGAGGAAATAAATGGAGCAGAGGGACATTTGCCCTCATATTTGGGGGGGGGGGGGGGTGGCTTAAAATTGTGTTTTACAGGCATTCAAATAAGTTTGAAAATCAAATTTCGCCACTTGGGCTGTGCAAGGTATTTCCTTCTTTCAATGTATATTTTTTTAATAAAATAACTATGAGGAAGTAAAAAAGGTGGTAATATAAGCCTGTTTGCTGTTTCAAAACATGTCCATGTGTAATTCAAGATTCAAGATTCAAGATTCAAGATTATTTTATTGGTCCATGCATGCAAACATTACATAGAAATTTTGCTTCCAATGGCTTTTTGACAGTGAAAATACAAATGATAGAAAATACAATATAGAAAATGCCCCAATCACTCCTAGATGTGGCATCACTTGTGTAGTGGCAGAAGGGCCTTAAATCTAAAACAATTTGATTTAATGCAAAGCTCGACACTAACGGGCACCTGGGACACGTGGGCTCCTAGAATCATGTCAAGACCCCTATCATTTTGAATATTTTACATAGCGCTCATGCATAACGACTCCTTCCAAAATAGTTTGTGGGGAGCTCTGGCTAACGTCCTTCTGTGTCTCAACAATCCAAACAATACTCTCATAACACAAGGGAAAGGTGATGCTAATGATAGAAACGAGATGAGAGCAGAAAAAGAAATGGTTTGGTGAGTGAAACTAGGAGCAGATCAGAGAAAACAGCATAAAACCTGAGGATCACTCGGTCCTGTTGACTGAAGCCAAACCAGTGCTAAGAAACAAAGACGGCCATAATGCTTCTATTGTCTTCCTTTCAAAGGAAGCCCTCCTGAAGGTCTCTCTTGTCAGAGCTTTACTGGTTTCAAAACAGAGAGTGATGACTCATTCTACAGCCATTTGACTGGCACATGGACTTGTTGTTATTATTATGCAGTCCAGATCGCTCAGTTCTCTCCACCCCCAACCCTCTTTTGAGAGCTCAAATACAGTCCTTATTGACACTTAAAGGGGAAGTCCTCCTAAAAGCAGTAAACGAGAGAAATATGTTATTGAAAGTTTGAGCAATATCCAATCAAAAATTGGAAAGTTATGCATTTTTAAAGTTGTCACCAATGAAGTGAAACACAAATTGGCAACGCTGACGTTCAACTAAAAAAAAAAATAGAATGAGTAAACACCAATGGTTTCTAATGGCTTCTTTAAGTAGTGTAAATGGGCAGTCCCAAAAAACAGATGTTGTTTTTTCTTTTTTCAAAATGGTTTTTAGGCTGTGTATATCATCTTGGCAAAGAGCTCCTATTTCCTAATTGGAATGCTTAGTAATATGAAAACAAGTCATAGCATTTTTGGCTAGGGGAGTGGAGCTAAGTGAATGTTTTGGCAGTTCTCTTTGAAAACTGACTTTATTCCAAGAAATGTCAGTCTGAGTCATCCACTTCTGTTACTTGCCTGTTGTTAACCTATTGACTTCTGCATTTTCTCGTTCGTATACTCGGATCAAACAGTTGTCATTTGAAAAAGGATACTGGTAAATCATTACCGTACCTACTTAAGTTAAAGATAAAGACCAGTTATGGTCATGTGATTGCATTGTGACAGAAACGTTGTGGAATCGATCAGAAAAGGTTGATCATCTAGAATATAAGTATTGGTGTGTACGTCAAGGTTCTGGAAGCATAAAAATGATAAGAAATTTGGCCCAGTCTTCGTAAAGTTACAAGCACTGTACACAGAAAGATGTATATGGGACTACGCACACGTGCGCGACACATGCGTTTATCTCTCACACACCAATAGATAAACTAATTTACCAAATATATGAATTAGTAGGCGGTTTCCCGGCAAATTTTTTATCATGTATTAGTCAAAACTTATTCTTTCACATGATTGGTAATAAAGAGCTTCCATTTCATTTTTGAAATTGGGGCGTTTCCAATACTGGTCTTTACCTTTAATACCCCATTTCTATTGACTTTATACAGGGGATGATCAGTTTTCATAGCAAATAGTTAAAAGGACAATCCAACCTTTGCAATAACTTCATTTGTATGAAAGCAGACACATCAGAGAAACCGAATGGCGAAAGATTAATAAAAGTCGGACAATTAATAAGAAAGTTATGGACGTTAGAAATATGAGATCACTATACAGCTACATGTATGCGAATCTCAAATTGGCAATTTTGTCACTCGATTGTGAAGTGGTGAGGGATAACTCTCCCGTTTGTCACCCAATCGTTGTTACGCAAGTATTGAAGTTTGTGAATGTAAATGATTTTTATAAAATTTCTTATAGTCGATATATGTTGTCATATGTGCTACATAAATATAACACAGATAATGCCCCACATGGCCAATTGCTGTATAACAAAATGTTTTAAAGAAGAATTGAAAGTACATGTAACTATTTTCAGGAAAAGGTGAATACAATAGATAATGTATACATGTCAACTGAATAAAAAATGCTTCTTGAGCCTACTCAAAGTTGGATTATTATTCTCCTCAGAAACAGAAAATGAGCATTCCATGAACATGATTGCCTCGGGTTGCTTGCATTCCCTCACCTGACAAAAAACAGCTCTGGCTTCTCCATCTAGTTTTGCGAATTGCACAGAAATTAGGATGTTTACGATTCAGGGGCCCCCGACGGAACAAGAAAACCCCTGTTGTTGTTTTTGTTGTGGTGTGTCGTACCGTGATGATACCTGCAGCTAGCTTGAGCTTGCTCTCGCCCCCGCAGTGCTGAGCAGCGCTGAGGTAGGGGAGGCGAAAATAATTTATTTATTCCTCAACCCTCGTAGCCGATCATACTCATCAATCAATCCATTGTGTGTTGCACAGGTAGGCAGGTATTTTGCATGCAATTTATATTAAAAACCCAGACACTTGGTATCTTTCTATCCCACCATACAACATCCAATACAGTCCTAATGAAAATGAGAGCGAGCACAAACAGTTTTTTACGGGTTTTTACAATCGTATATAAAATGGCAGTCCAAAAAATTGACAATTTTTCATAATGGTGTTTGGGCTGTGTAAGAGGGCCTAATGTGTACTTTGGATACATTTTGCTGGGTCTTGACCCTGTCAATAAGTGCATATATTTTAAATATTTGGATAGTAGATGTATTGCCCCTTCTTCACTCTTGTCAAATTCAACCTGGCTCACAAATATAACTATGAGAATGTCAGTGTTTTCCACTTGTATATTTCGTTGCATTTTCAACTTATCATCATAATATAACATCATTTTTCACTAACTTCTTCATAGACGAGAACCGAATTTCATGAATCCTTGATTTCTCCTCATTTATTTGATATGTAGATTACTAAAATCAGTAAATGTTAACTAATCGATTCACTCATTTGGAAAATTAATGTACATTTGTACCTAGTCGTCACGTGCTTATAAACTGAACTACCGGTAGTCAAGCAGAATTGGAAATAAATTAGAGCAATTTTAGGGGAATTGAGGTTTGACTGTATCTATCTTGTAGTTTCCTACATCTCTCCCTCCTCCCCTCTCTCTCCTCCCCATCCTATGCCCTCCAACACTCCATGCCCTCTCTGACCCCTTATTGCCCCCTTCATCTCCAGGAGAAGCTCTCTGCCTCCTCCCCCTACCTCCACACCCCCTCTCTCAGACCTCCCCATCCTATGCCCTCCTCCACCCCATGCCCCCTCTCTGACCCCATATTGCCCTCTTCATCTCCAGGAGAAGCTCTCTGCCCCTTCCCCTACCCCTACCTCCCCACCCCTACCTCCCCACCCCTACCTCCCCACCCCTACCTCCCCACCCCTTCCCCCTACCTCCCCATCCCCTTCCCCCTACCTCCCCCACCCCTTCCCCCTACCTCCCCACACCTTCCCTCTACCTCCCCCACCCTCTCCCCTCCCTTCCCCACCCCTTCCCCACCCCTTCCCCACCCCTTCCCCATCCCTCCCCACCCCCTATCTTCCTTCTAGAGCTCTCTTGAACCTGTCCAAATAGCACACAATCAGGTAGTGTTGTTGAGCTAGGTCTGTTATAGGAAGCAATGGATTAAAGTAGGATTCCTGTGATGACTTTGGGACCTATTATACCCAGGGCATAACCAATTACCAGAGCACTACAATCAGAACTCGCTCCATCCAATCTTCCCTGGCCAGAGGCCAAGCAGTTAGTCTCCAAATCTAGCCCCCTTTATAACATTTTTTGTTTTTATTTTACATTTTAAAAACGATGGCCATGTAGGCAGGTTTCGGAACTAAATGCGTATTTGAAAGGGGTCCGAATTGAACAGTTTACAGTCTGTATGTATGAGCCCTATTACATATGGCAATTACTAACACAAAGGCTTTCGTCATCCTACCAGGTCCCCATTTCTCTCCTGGGTACGGAGTGGCAAATTTAGATTAATCATGCTTTGAAAAAGGACAGCAGTGCCATGTAGGGGGTTGAGCCTATGACCTTCACGTTTCAAGTCAAGTGCTTAAGCACTCCGCTACAACACCACTACCTTTTAGTAATTATTAATCATGACAAATTATAAACAATACTTTAAATAATAAATAACATTTCAACAGTTCTGATATAATAATGCAAACCATTCCAGAAGTTGAATAAAGCAATAGAGAAACCTACCCTTTTTGATAAGTGTGGCAATGATGCATACAAATGTCGTGACAAATTACAAACTAAATGCAAATTTGTCAATTAAAGAAAACAATCCTTGAATAAATATTTACTATGAATAATTTTTTTATGTTGCTTTTTTTGTAAGGCTACCTCAGTTTATAATTAAATTTCTGCATTCTTTTCCAGAATGACGCTCAATTGCCAAACGGTTTAATTTAATCTTTGAAACATGGAGTCAGATTAGATGCCACACACATCACCAAAAATAATGTGAAATATACGGGGTCAGCCAGAAAAAAGTATGTTTCTGAATGTCGTAAAAGCTTATCAGCTATTCAATATTTCCTGTGCTGTGCTATGGATTTAAAGGGGGGACCCACATAAGTTCTCCAAAATAAGGCAGAAAAATCGAGAGAAGCATACTGGTGAAAGTTTTTATTAAATCTGACCCTCCAAAAAAGAGAAAGTTATGAATTATTGAAAGTTTTAATCACTTTCTGTATAAGCACCTTAAATTGCCTGAATCAGTAATGTCAATGTAAGTGCCGGAGGACTTTCCTATTTATTTTATCACACAAAATGATTTAAAAAAAAAAAAAAAATGTATGATGTAGCAGGGTCTTCTCTTTTAAGAGGACATGTAATACTATGCAATCCATTATATATCGTCCTTGTTTTCACGAAGTGACGGTAGTGAGGAAAATCGTAACGCAAAGTGAATGCAATTTTTTTTCACTACCGTCACTTCGTGAAAACAGCGACGATATGTTGAGAAGTGCCCCAAGGGTGAAGGCACTTTTAAGCGAAAAAGAGAAAAAGAGAAATTAAAGTTATTTTTGTACACAACAAACAAAGAGTTGTTCCATCACCAAGTCACAATCCACTGAACAAATTGCCAATTCGAGATTCACATGGCTTTATATAGTGATCTCATACTTCAAACATTCATAACTCTTATTAATGGCCTGATTTATTTCAAACTTTCATCTTTCCATTTCTCTGATTTTTCTGCTTCCATGCAAATAAGTTTTTACAAGGGTAGAATTGCTCTTTAACTGCTGGACAGAACTGAATGACTAATCAATTAATCATTTTTTTCTTTAAAAAATAATCTGATTTAAAGAAATTTTCTGTAGAAAATGTCATGGCCTTCTATTTGGCATGGAATATTATGAATTAAAAGTCAAATTCTTCCATCGTTACAGTCCAGCTCTTGAAATTTGAAAGGACTGTAAAAGTTTGGAAATGTTTTGATGTTGGCTGGACTATCAAGCTTAGTGAATACTTTTTAGAACGTTAAGATGCAGTTTTACAGAGTAGTCAAATTTGAATATTGATATCGGTCTTCTTTGTTAAGCAATAAGAATTTAAATAAGCTTGTGTTCAAAGTTACTTATTAGTATCTAGAGGTCTTTGTATTTTTACAGTTATATTTCGGGTACCTAGAATGGCGATTATAAATGGTAGTGTGTTTACGGTATTACCTTTGTTGAAATGCCAGTTTATAATTGTCGGTAACATTTTGAATCGACGAATTCATGATATGTATTACTGTACAAATTTGTTAGTTCGTAATGATCAATAATGTACAAAACACTTGAAGTTGGCCAATTATATTGTGTTGGGACTGTCTTGTAAAGTATTGAATACTTAGTCTGAAATTTCTATTATGAAAGTCAGTAGAAATGCATTTCAAATTGTAGAATTGTAGAATTGTAGAATTTTATTGACTCTTTGACCCCCTCTCGGGGTATGAGAGTACAAACAAACATAAAAGTATAAATAACAATGCATGACTTATGAATACAATTCACAAACATTATACATAGATAATGACACAAAGATAAAAACGATAATAGAAAATAGGCTTGAGCAAAATGAATGGAGCTTCGGGCAGAAAGGGGTCTGTAGAAGAAGACTATTCCGATGGGCATCCTGAGCCTATTACAAGCTCAATAGTTCTCTGGCCTTCCTCTCTATGCCATAGTCCATGGATGAGTCACCAGCCTTACATCAACACATTACATAGGCAGAGGAGTCCCTAGATTAGTCTGCCACAAAGACCCTCTTGTCCACTCTAAAGTGACCTCATTACTTGCATCATCAAATCCGTTGCGATGGGATGTAATTAACAGCTAGGGCAGGGAAAGGTCAAATTTGTGTGGTTATTGGAGTCATTGAATTATGGATTATGGAAAGCAAGAAGTCTGAAAGTCTGACAAGCAAGAAATATTGACCAAGTATTAGGGGGGGGGGGGGGGGGGGCTGTTTATTACAAATTAAGCCCTTGCCCTTGCCCTTCCAATTTCACTCAAGGCCCCCAACGTTTGTAAATGTTATCAGGACTTGATTGCACACAGATCCCAAAATTGTTAAGGTGGACCCCCCCCCCCCCCCTGAAAAAATATGTTGGTGCGAAGCCCTTGACCAGTTGATTATACAAATACATGTACAGTAGTTATCATTGGGAGGAAGATGTGATGGTGTTTGGGGGAGGGGTGCACAGGGCAATTGGGCATTTTCTAGCAGTGGATCAAATGTAATTGTCAAAACATGTTTTGTGACAGTATATCTGTAGAAAATGTAGTTACAGGCAAGTTTCAACTACCGGTAGTCCACCGTTCATTCTTGAATTACAAAAAAAAAATGTAAGTTCCAATATTCATGTAAGGCCAAGTGCTTGAATCTCATTCGTAGTGTTGACCTATGGATATTAAATATAGTCTACTGATAAAGTAAATTTATCATTTTTATAGAAGGTGATGTATGAACCTGGCTGATAAGAAAGACTAAATAGCTTGACCACAAATAGGACATGGTCAAAGCTTGGTCAAAGGTAACTGATGGCCAGATGGGAGAAAGCTTATGAAAAGAGCTGACCCATGGGAGACATGATATGAAAAGAACTGACCAACTTATTGAAGGACAGCAAGACAGATAGGTTTAAATACGTCTTTACAATATAGATTATAGAGATGAGTCAAGTGACTCAATTCATCATTATCTATGGCCTGGATAGTAGTCTTTAGAAATCACAGCTCAACAAAAAACAGCTGCCCCTTCTCTCTCTCTCTGTCTGAAAAAGCAATTTCATTTTTACTGGGAATGTATGTCTTTTTTCTGAATCAGTGAGACCAGTTTGCAAACGTATTTAAAGCCATGTAAGAAAGCTACTACTCTCTTTGCATTGTATTTGCTTGTTTTGAATAATTGTACTCGCACTGTCACAGTGAACTAAATTGTATCTCATCATTTTGCCGCCTTTTTTAATGTGTCCTCAATTTTTATTTTTGGATGATAATTTTGTGAAGTTCTTTGTAAATGTTCAGGAGGGATAATTCTTGTGCAAAATCAGAGAAATGGTTCCACAATACGTCAGAGGCAGTGCTGAGGCCATTAGTTGCTTTGCATTGAGGTACCAATGCAGATGTGGCATTGTGGGATAATGCCTGTAATGAGATGGGGGTAAAACATAGAAGGCATTCTTGGTGTAGGGAGGGGTAGGCAAGCTGGCCAAGGCTAGAGTATGGCTGTGCATTTAGTGGTGATGATGTTGATGATGATGATGATGATGATTGTGATGACGACGATGATGATGATTGTGATGACGACGACGATAATGATGATGATGATGATGATGATGATGATGATGAAAGTGATGTTTGATGTTTGATGATGATAATTAGGAGATACTGTATGGACAATGATCATCAAGATTGCATGCTGGGGAAAGGAAAGAGGAGGGGAAAGAAGATGAAAAATTGAATTGAGAAGGAAACTTTTTTTATCTATAAATGCAAGGAGTTACAGGTCACAGTTTGGCAAATGTGGAATAGAACATGAATAAGACATTACAATAGTGATGTTATAAGTGTCTGGAAGATTGAGACTAGTCCATGTGTTATTGCTCTCAAGACAGTGCATGACCTGGTGTGCACTCTTGGTTTTGAACCCTCCATGCCTAAAGTGCACAGTGTGACCCAGTTGACCTTTCACCTGACATGAGGTCATTCCCAGGTCATTCTAGTCATGTGCTTGCAGATTACTTTTGGGTCCCTGCTGTGTTAAAGAAATATTTGTCCAGAAAAGATTGAAAAATGTACGCAGAAATAATGACATTGCATTTTTTGTTTTCTCCTTGTAGACTTTCCTCTACAGATAGATGAAGTAGGTTCATTCAGGGTTTAATTTTGTATCACTTGTTGGACCATAAGATGTTGCAATGTATATAAGATCTATTAAAATGTCTTTTTTTAATGAAAAGACCTGAAATGGATTTATTTGTCATTTTTGTATCTAATGACCTTTAAATACCACTTCAGCATCTGACTCAGACATTGGCGTTAAGATTTTAGGCTTCGTTCCAATATTATTGTTTGATCCTTGGCAATAATAACCCAATTCTTATTTGTCTTACAATCTCTGTTCAGACTGTAGAAAAATCTACTAAACTCATAGAAAGAAATGTCATAAAGAATGATCATGGAGCAAAAAGGGCATACACACTGGATAAAAACATCGTATAAGAAATGATGTGTAAATAAAGTTAGTTTTGAAGAAGTAAGTTGATTATGACAGTAAGCCAATCATCAGTGCACACTCATGTTAAACCCACCCTGTGTTTAAATATGGTCTTTGTACGATACAACATTCAGACTAGATCAAGAACCCTGATTCTCTATTGAGGTTTAGTTCAAAACGATGATTAAATTCATGTTTCATTGTCACAATACAACGTTTTGTTACACAATATTTTGTATACGACTGCAAGACAAGCAAAGAATTAATCCTATGGCAATGATAGTCTGAATGGATTTATAAAGTAGGGCCATGATAAAGATACATGTGCCTGACACTCATTAAGATGTTTGTCTTTCAAAATAATCCTGATATTTGCATTTTGGAATATCAACATTTGATATGAATCATGTTGTTAGCAGGTTGTTGGCACAGATTCAATGTTTTGCAAAAAAAACCCATAAACGCAGACTTTGGTCTTGCGTCTAGATATCTATATCAGTTGTATTGAAATGATATAGGCCTTTAGTTTGTTTAATAATTAGATCACAGCTAACAAAGTCTAATGGTTAAAAGAACCAGCTATATTTCCATTTACATTTGATTCCATGAAAATATTTGTTTATGATTCAAGTTATATCAAATAATTACAGAATTATAGATGTAGATGATACAAACATATGGATAAATGGGTCTTTTTATTCATTTTATGATCGACCTAAATTTTCATTGCTTTAATACAGTAACTCTTACATGTATTTGGCATGCATCAAATCATTGACTGCCACAATTATTGAAGTATATTATACTATCAAACCTGCTTTGATAAATAGCGACCACCTGTATAGATAGACCACCTGTCTAGATAGACCACCTGTCTATAAAGATCACATTTTAAAGTTTCCCTGTAAAAGACCACCTGCCTATATGTCCACTTTTCATGTTTTCCTTAAGCAGTCTTTATATGCAGGTTTCACTGTACATGGATATTATATGTGTGACAAAAGTCAATTGTCGCAATCCAACGGTTGTCCCATTGGTCAGCCGACGCAGGTTAAGTGTTAGAGATGTGCTTTTACTTTAGCCATTTACCCCTCCCAGTCTAAACTGCAGGGAAAACAATATAGTAACAGTTTTAAATATTATATATCCAATTTCTTGAAATGAGCCTACATATAATTGCTTGAAGAAAGTATTCAAAATTTGTTTTATTGTGTAATTGTGTAGAACCTATGATAATACTTCATTTATTGTCTCACCTTTGTTTACAATCAAGTACTGTATTAGTTGGTGCTATGCTGTATACTCAGTGTGTTTAATGTTTTTGCAGCCACAGTATCAATTTGACTGGTGTAATTTTGTTAAGAAAGATTTTATTTTGATATGAGATCATTTGTATTATAAAGTAACTGTAGTAATCTCAGCTAAAAATACCACTCCTTGTATATTGGTCAAGAAAGGCTATATATTTCACGTTAAAATGTGACATCATTGCTGGAAACCTACCATAATGATTACCGTCTAAGCCAAAAATAGCCCCAGACTCAATATAAAGATAAACACCAATCAGGACATGTGCATTATTAGCAAGAGGTAAACACCAATCCACTTCCCCTTCAGTATTGCACTCACCTACATGTACATGTGATAAGCCCTTGTATTATGACATCATTGGGTTATTTATAGGTATGATGTAATGCATTAGGGAAGCATCCAGGGACCTCAGACAGGTAGTGCACTGTGATCGTTCAGATACACACAACAATGCAACATGAATGATATTCAGTTGGGGGATTGCGTGTATAGTCTTGTCAATAATATAGACATGTACATGTATTGTATTGTATTGTATTTCTTAAACTTCATTGATGTACATCAATATATTCTGTTTAGAAACATATAATCACTTTACAATGTAAATGTAACAATCAATATTCTGTTTGGGAACATATACATCATATAAGTCAATTTACAATGTAATGTAACATATCAATATTCTGTAAACATATATACCGTATAAATCAATTTACAATGCAGTGTTTATAGCAAAACAGAAGGAAAATTATATCCATTATATCATTATATACATGTATACTGTTCATTGATTACATAGAAAATTGCATGTTAATATGTGATATATCTACCAGTACCAAAGGAATTTTGTATACTGTTAATTGACTATATATATCTATAGAAAATTTCATGTTAATATGTAATAGGTCTACCAGTACCAAAGCAATTTTGTATACTGTTAATTGACTATATATATAGAAAATTTCATGTTAATATATTATAGATCTACCAGTACCAAAGCAATTTTGGATCAATTCCATTTTATGGGTTTGGTGATTGTCCTACCTGTGATTGCCTTGAAAGTGATGATGCTATTTCCTTTTCATTCAGCTGTGCCTTCTATTAAATTTCTCCTTGATTTATGTTTTATATTTTGTTTCCAGATGGGAAAGTTTGAATATCCTGAATCATGTGCCAAAAGCTTAAATAACACTGCAATGAATAGGAAGAAATTAGTGAATATAGGATAAACATGTAGATCAAAGTGGTTTTGAGTTTGGACCTTGGAAAATTTGAAATGATAAGTCGGGCTTGACAAAATAAATTAGATTTTAAAGTGAATAACAGGGATATAAAATACAAAGGAAAGATAGAATTTCGAAATTATAAAAAAATGAAGGATTTGGCATAGAGGAAGAAGAGGAAAAACAGGAGCGATATATAGTAGGATCATCGACCAACAGGCCCTTGTTTACCTTTTTTGTGTGTGTGTGTGTGTAATTGGGTTTTTACAGACGTGTATCAATCAGATATGATTTATTTACATCTGGCTGGTCTGGGGACCAAACTTTAGCGTCACCATCCAAAAGACGTGACTCAGTTTCGAACAGGGGTACATGTACGTTCCCCGAGCCAGTTTGTAGGCGCAGACAGAAAGCTGACCAAGTAAACGTACTGCTAGACCAACTCACATCTCCTCATTTTTTGTTTGTGGGGGCGGGTCCTTATGAACTAGAGTCTTTTTAACGTTTGAACGTTGCCTGAAGTTACCCTAATGTGTTAGTGCACTGACAAAGTGTTGAACCTAGGACCCCTTATGTCAATACATCTCCATAAACCCCTAAGCTATCACAATTTCTTAATTTTACAACGGTAAGGAATGCAATTTTTTTGTACATATTGGTTGCAAACAAGAAAATCCAAACTAAGCTGTGAGAACTCATTCAAACATAATTTGAAAGCACTACAGCAGACAGAAGATTGTTTTGAAGTGAAATTGATAAAATCTCATTGAAAATTAAACTTACCTTAATTGCCTGGAGATAATACATTTCGGTGTTCACTGACATGTTAATGGCTCATTAGGTATCAACTGCCAATGTTTGGGATATATGGCTCATTCATATTGCAGAAAAACAAATTTGATAAAGCATTACAAAAAAAACTACATGTACCATTCACACTACTGAAAAAACCTATGAATACCGTTGGTGTTTTGAGCGCATAGCATGTACACTTAAAAAATTGAAGCATTTTCAACCAGGGGGGGGGGGGGGGGGGGGGGGGGGTGGTGGTGGTGGACAAAATGTGAGGGAAAATTGAGTAAGTATAGTGAATGAGAGGGGCGAAGGGGGCGTAGCGACCAAGGGAGAAGCTTTTGCATTTGTTTTAGTCTAAACGCTGCACTCTTGGGCCCTCCAGAGCCTAAAAGTGTGTTGCAGTCTTTAGTCAGTACCTATTTGCTATACATTGTTTTTTTGGGGGGCACTTTTTAAAACTTTCCGGGGGGGAGGGGGGGGGGGGGGGACATTCCCCCCTTAAAAAATTGAGAGAGGGAGATGTATCCCCGCCCCCCCCCCCCCTCCCTGGTTCCCCCCGGGATCCCCACCCCTGGTCGTGTTTATGGGTATATGCCTAGCAACTTTCGACAAAACTCTGTAAAGTGAGAAAAAACATCAGTCTTTACTTGCACTTGCAGTGTAAATGCAGTTTTCAGTTGTCTTTCTTTGTGTTTTTGCTGTCATTAAATTATGACCTCACTCTCCAAATATGCAGAAAATATGTTTACCTGCTGAGAAATTTGTTTAAAGGTTTAAACGTTTGCTTGGAGTTTGATTTGTTTCTGATATCAACGCTTCACGCAACATGGATCTGACGTAGGAGTGTCACAGTTTGACATTCCATCTCATAATTCACTTTTCCAGGGTCGATTAGGATTATTTGTTTTAATAATCCAAAACAAATAGAAGGATTACTCATCAGGTTTACGTCAAATGAATTCTTAGATTTTATGCATTCTTGTAAATGATTAATGTATTTGAAAGTTAACAAAAATTCAAAGAGGTTGTTTATTTTCACCTCCGGAAAATATTTGAAATGTTTAAATCAAGTTGGGACATGACTTTCTGTTTATCAATAATTTAATTTTTCAAATGAATTATGTTGTGCATTAAACTCAAATGCTTTTAGCTGTTAAGTTTTGTTTAAAGAAAAGTTCATTGATTTTATCTCATTTGACTCGTTACTTCATGAAATGTATTTTACATATTTCCAATCATTTCTTTAATAGTGAATTTGTATCTGTATCAATATGATTTTTGTTATTTTCTTCATTAACATTATCATATCAGAATAAGACTGCCATTAGTATCACTTCGCTGTTGTTGTCAGTACAATTCAAAATTGTTTTAATGACAACATTGGTTGACAAAATGGTCAAAAATCATAAAATGTGTTAATTGATGTTGTAAATGCAAATTCCAAATGCATGTAATTCTATAGATATGTACAGTAAACAACTAAATTATTCATATATACCCTCATCAAGTTTTAAAATTTTACAAGTGTGTGAAATAGTTATTTGCCCCAATCTATGTTCTTGAAAATGTGACATATTAAAGCTTACATCCAAAGTATTTAAAGAAGGCCCTTATTCAACCAATCGCCTTTCATTCTTGGGTACGAAAAACACAAAAATCATCAAATTTACGAGGGATATGAATTGTTAACTGTATATGTAGCTTTACATCACCGGCTTGTGTGTACACTGTAGCAGATTTTACCAAAGTCTTGTTTTGTTTCAGTAAGTTCAATAAACTTAAATAGTTCATTCAACTCTTTCAGAAACTATAATGGTTGCTCTTCTTTTACCAGTAGGGTTCAGCTGTACTTTTTAGCCCAACATCCAGCGCGGTGTGACTTGTATAGCTTTGTCTTTCACTGGGATTCCTAAAATGAATAATAACATGGTTTTATCCAGGGCTCTAGCCTACTGAGTCTACTCTTCAAAACCTATTCCAGATTTGGCCATTGTTTTCATCTGGTGACTCAGGGTGCTGTGATTTCTGAATTCTAATCTGGACTATTGCTTAGGGTAATCCTCTTTTCCCTCTCAAAACTGAGCCTTTTCTCTCACTTTCCCTTTTGCTGCCATTTGTCCCCTTTTTCGTATTTTCTAAGGAAAAAGAAGAAGGAAAAAAGAATGTATAGAGAGTCGAGGAGAGAACAAAAAAACAAACAAACAAACAAACAAAGAAACAAACAAAGAAACAACACAAAACACGCAAGTTCTCATGTTAATACTTTTTCTGTGGACCTAATTTATGTGTATAAGAATAGTACCTACACTTAGAAGTTTTTTAAGGAAAATAGATGAAATATTTTTTTGACCCGTTACAGATGTTTTCTAGGTCTTTTCCCTTACCAGAGATGGATGCAGTGTAAAATATGTTTTCACTTCTATTTTGTTCTCGGTCATGGTAGCTGTTTCCCCCAAAAAAGCTGATTGCAATTTTTTAGAAAAAACAACTCAAGGGTAATTTCAATATCCTATTGTACAGGTATATGTACATCCGTTGGAAATCATGTTCAGATTACAATACATAATACTTCATTGTCATTTTTGCACATTTAAATAGGTGACACACAAGGCTACTGAATGTTCCTTATGTTGATTTAAAGTTTAGGTGACAGTTTGTGGCAGTGATTTTCATACACCTATTTGTTTTCACTTTAAGTGAACTCTTTGTGGAGCTTTGTAGTAGACGTTATTCACATTCCTCTTTCATTTATTTTAGCTGATGTAGCAAGTATCAAAATTACCCATCTAAAATATGTATCTACCTTGATTTTTAAGGGCAATTTGTAAATCTGTATTTAGATTCAGATTGGCTTGGTTTTTTATTTACTTTTTTTGTATGTTTGATGTATTTCTGGAGGATGTGTTTATTGATATGTTCACAATGGATGGTTTACCTCTCAAATCTTTTTTA
Source organism: Strongylocentrotus droebachiensis (assembly GCA_035222895.1). NCBI lineage: Eukaryota > Metazoa > Echinodermata > Echinoidea > Camarodonta > Strongylocentrotidae > Strongylocentrotus > Strongylocentrotus droebachiensis. The sequence goes on along the minus strand of JAVYIG010008752.1, from coordinate 26,098 downwards.
ATGAGATGACCAATTTATAATTTATCACTGATAACCCCAGTTCAGGGATTAAGAAAAGACTTAAATGTGCTTTCTTTTTTTGTTTTCTCATTCTACCGTGAGCATCCTTTTTTCTGATTTTCTAATAATCCAAGCACTTTTTATAAATAGAAATACGGACCCTGGATGGTTTTTATTTGTTATGTTATTTTTAGTTTTCTTTATAACTTTTTTTTGTTGGGGGGGGGGGGGGATGAGAGATTTTTATAGACAGGTAGTCTATCAAATCTGTTTTCTTTAAAGTGAAAAAGTGATTTCCTAATCCATGACTAGTAAATTACATATAATCCTTTCCTATTATATTTGTTGTTTTACCATAAACACTTTTCTTTGCTCTATTCTATTTATAGAGACTTAGCCCTGCTTGATTACACATAGTTATGCACAGGCATCTTATTTTATACCTTTTTGTGAGGGGGGGGGGGGGGGGGGGGTCATTGCTACCCTAGACAAGTAGACAGTTTATCTGTCAAATCTGCTTTCCTGAGAATGAATAAGTGATTTTATAATTTGTGTATTTCAGGTATAAATAAGTTCCTTAATCCCTTTCCTCTATATTTGTTGTTTCATCATGTTATATATATAGAAACCTAACCGTTGTTGATTACACATATACAGGCCCTTATACATTTCATCTTATTTTTTAATTTTTTTTTAAGGGGGGGGGGGGGGGGGGTATCGGTGCTGCCATAGACATTTAATCGAGCAATTCTATTTTCATTGAATGACTAACCTATCAACAATTTCCTAATCCATAGATTAAGGAAATGCCAAATCTTTTTTCATTGTATTTGATGCCCCCATCACGGTCCCCTGAGTTGTGTCGTTCTACACCATTGCTCAACCTCCTCAGACCGAATCCCTTCACTGCTGCCAAGCTAAGACTGTCTGATATCTCTTAATTCTGATTGAAAGCATAATGAATTTGGGTGAAATCCCCAAGATTTGAAGCAAGAACTGAAAAATCTGAAAGCCAGTGAAACGTTGTTACTCCTCTTTTTAAATCCTTTTAGTTTCAGCTTATTATTTAGAGATACCCCCATTTTCTATTTTTGGAATACTGAACCTTTGATTGCAAAAAGGACCTGGTTGTATGTATTGAATGTGGGACGAAAAAATGACCCTTTAGACCGATTTTTCACAAATTTCCTTCAAACCAATAACAAATATACTAAAGAGTGGTGAGCCATTTAGCTCTCCAAAAAAGAAAGAGCTTTGGAAAGATCTAAAACAGCTATAGAGACAATTCCGGAAGAGCTCTGATCAAATGAGGAAATAATTCATCAATTGTAATGAGAAATATCACTTTTAACTATAAAAAAAAGGGTTCTTGTGTACAATAAGTTGATTGCATTCCTAGTTTTATTGTGTAAAACCCCCTGATGAGGTAAGAACTGTAAACTTGTAGGTGTAGGGAATACTTTTGGTTGATTTTGCTTTCACAAATGCAAGGGATAGCTGATATCTTTGAACAGATGGTGGATGCTGTGGGTCTACTATGAAGCTGGGTTCACTCGGGACTGTTGTAGCTTTAAACTAAACCTTGAAGTTATAAACAATGATCCACTAACCATGATGAGGGTTCACATGGGGTGAAACAAGGGATTTCTAAGTTTGGAACTACAAATCAATCAATATAAACTTCAAGCTCGCATATTCTCATCTTATATTGAGTAAGGATCCCCGCTGCTCATAGTTTTCGTGTTGACCATAATTAAGATCTGACGTCCGTGGTTTGTAATTTTTTGGAAACTTCAAGTTACGTAATGATGAATGCATCCACATGGTAACTTATAACATGATAACTTAGAAGTTTGTGACTGGGTAAAACTGCTACGGTCTAATTTATGAGGACATAGCTAGGTTTAATACGCCTCACATTTCTGTATCTTATAATGAATACGCGCAGGACCTTTCTTGTGCGCAGTTGCCATTAATGTACAAGTTTTTAAAAAGGGCAGTGGCTTACTGCGGATATCTGAACGACCCCTCATTCACTTCAAGTGAGCGGACTGTCTGTCATGTGAACCTTACTAATGTTTTGAGTAGTGACTGCCCAGTGACTGCCCGGCTTGCCTGCTATGCCAGAGCAAGTGGGGAATTCCTCTCAGCCCGTACCCTGGGTAGCATACAGGGGTCTGCGCATACTAGGGCTATGAGTCATAGGGTAGTGCTTAGAGCAGGTTCCAGACCTTTCTGAACTCTCTCTGGACTGGTCTAGACCTAGTCTGCACGTGCAGACTCTAATGTTACCCTGGTACTCGTGGTAGATGACAGAGTTGTGTTCATATTTTCTAATGGCTAGGACTTGTTCAAAACCATTTTCATACCTCTGTGGAACTATCTAGACCTAGTCTACACGAACAGACTCTAATGGTACCTTGCAAACTGACAGACAATGCTTATGAGGTCTTCGACCATCTCTGCACCCTCTGGACATGTCTAGACCCGGTTTGTGAGAACAGGCTCAATATAGTTCCTTGGGTAAATGCGGGGTCTGTTCACATTTGTCATTGCTTATGATTAGAACATGCTTCAGACCTGGTATGATGTCTCTCGCAGGACCAGTCTAGACCTAGTTTACAAGTTGAGACTCTAATGGTACCCAGGATTGATCATGAGGGTCTAAGCACTGCCGGAACCATGAGTCACTGGTCTATCAGCCTTTTCACACACAGCTAAAATTCATCGTATCTAGAGATGATTAGAATCATCGTAAAGTTTTAAACATGTTTATAGACAAAATTTCCCAGTGTGAACATCGTTTATACGATGTTGGGATAGATACGAAGTCGCGATCCATACGCCCCTAAAAGCAGGCTGCAGATACGAAGTTCGTATCTAGTGAGCTTGACATTTTGTGTGTGAAAGGTTATTCGTGTTTAAACGTGTTTAAACTGGATGGAGCGTGCGCTTTGATTGATGTGACATGACCTTCAATGCGCAATGGCACTACTGCGCATTTTACGAGCAGTAGTTAATCACGAAACGATTAACGATCGCACCGAAATTTCTGTGTGTGAAAGGCTCGTGATTAGTTTAAACACGTTCGAAACACGTTTATACTAGTCATGTTTATAGAATTTTAGCTGTGTGTGAAAAGGCTGTATGACTATGAGAAACTGGTCCATGTTTAAGGCATGTTTGAGACCTCTTTTAATCTCTAGCCACGTAGCTAGACTCAAATCATCATCATATCATCAGAAATAATGAAAGATGGCTTCATAGTTGTAACTGTGTTTGTAAAAAAAGAAAGAAAAGAGGTTTAGACAAAAGTTTTCTCAAAGTTATATATTAAATGCTGAGCACCATGTAGAGTCACAAACCCTGGTCATTCTTCTCCAGCCCTGTCTAAAAGTGTCTATACATATCTTTCAGTTGCTTTCATTTTCGCTCAGTAAGTAATTGATTTCAAACTTTTCTAGGGTGAAGTTACTGCACTGCATCATACTTTAAATGACATTATGAATGCATTCCAAATGTTACCACTTACTAGACCTGAATTACAAATGGATTTGGTCCATTTGCTTGTCTTTCCCAAATAAGGTCCCCTCTACCAGCTGAGAAACTCCCATATGAGTGTCTCCCACCCCCTCCTGTCTCCTAATTATCCTCTTGTCTACACAGTCTATCTTTAACAAGCATTGAATTTTCCAAGATTTAGTCATCCCCATCCAGTCAAAATATTGTCATATTTTGCATAGTTTGGGGTTGTAGCTGGCGACCATCACAAGATGCGATCGCAGTTCATTGCTGTGTGTCATCTCAAAGATTAATGATGCTAGTGTCTCTGACGTCTGTTTAATGATGAGGCTGGCATCACTGGGGGACAAGATATGCTTCCTCCTCCATCCTCCTTCCCCTCCTCTTTCCTCCTTCCCCTCTCCTCTTTCATCCTTCTCCATCTTCCTCTCTCCTTTCCCTATCATCTATTCCTCTCTTCATCTTTATTTCCTATCTTTCCTCCTCTTTCTTCTCTCTCCACCTTTCTCCCTTTGCTCCTTCTCCATCTCCCCCTGTTCTGTCCCTATTTTGCATCACCCTTTCTGTTCTGGCCTGTCTTCCTCTTACTTTTGCTCTTCATTTTTTTTTTCTTCCTGACATTACCTTTGAAACCTGCTTCATGAGTCTTGACAGCACTTGCCAAACAGCAAATTTTACATGTCCTGACTTTTTGTTTAAATGTGATAAATGTATCTTGAATTGCTTGCCAAGCATCAGTGTTTACTGAGCAATCAACACATTTGGGCTCTTGCATATCTGTTTATTAACTTTATTTCCTTTCATGTTCTCCAAATGAAAATGTTTTGGAATCTTTGAAGCATTGATATCCCTCCCACCCTTCCCACAGAGCAGTCAAGGAAACTCTTGCAGACAGAGAGAATTAGCCTGGAAATAAGGCAATGATTCTTATCAATCTGTTTGTCAGAATAAACTTGCCACAAGGATCTAACCAATGTTCAGGATGAAAGACTCAACTCATATTGGCATGATTTACATTTAAAGGATGGCCGAAGATAAAGTGAAAGGCAATTGGTTTTAGGACACATGCTCTTCATGAACTGAATTTCAAACTTCAACAGTGGAATCACACTGTACCCCACCCCAAACCTTACACTGAACCCCACCCCAACCCTTACACTGAACCTAACCTAAAACCTTGAAGCCTGGAGCAATTGGACCTAGCTACACAATAGGCCTGTCTTCACTCTCTCGAGATTGCCAAATATCCAGCTATTTGAACTATCCCGATCGCAAACTATCCAGCTAATTTGCGTCTTCATTAGACCGAAGTAGCAATTAGCTGGATATTTGGTCGGGATAATATCCCAAGATATCTCGGTCTAGTTTGCAAAATATCCCACTATTTCCCAAATAGTTTGCGACCGTCTTTATTAGACCGAAGTACGGAGTCAAATATCCCGATCCCATCATGCACAACGATTTCCGGTTTTCCGTGTTTGTAAATAAACTAGTCGTACTAGCGCACATGCGATCTTCTATACCGCTCAGCTCAGCTTGTAAACCTACCCTACTTGGATGTGATTCGACTCGTCATCGTATTATAATTTTCTACATTTACTCGTCTAGTTTGTTTCTGTCTTTGTTTTTTTGCTGTTTGCTGTTATATTTCGCCGTTATACTTCGCTGTTTTGTTCGCAATGTCTCACTGGACCGTCGGAGGAGCATGTTTCGTTGCTGATTTGTTTGTGGAGGGAGGGCAAAATTTTCACTTACGGGACTAGCTAAAACGGACGAGAATATTATTAGCTAGCACATAAGTCTAACCTGCACAGTGCAGCCGGTACTTGTTTACGTTTTACAGCGCGGGTAAAATCTTAAATCCGCACGCTGGTCGTACAGTCGGTCGCTGAAGTGCACATGCGTCAATCTCGAGATTATTTTTCGAGCTAGTTGGTGATGAGCGTATCGGTTTAATGAAGATGCAAATTAGCTGGATAGTTTGCGATCGGGATAATTCAAATAGCTGGATATTTGGCAATCTCGAGATAGTGAAGACAGGCCTAAAGTATTATGGTCAGGTGTGCTAGAGGAAGAGTGTTATTTGAATCTTTAATTCAATTCATACTTTTATATTCTTTTGTAAGAATCTATAATGTTAAAGTGCTTAATGGTACCTTTAGACATTTTATGTTGATGACAAATAATGACAGTACCGTAGTCAGATGTATAAGCTGCATTTTCCTGAGGATACAAAGCTCTGGATATTCATATTACTATGGTTTTAGCTCAGCTACCATGAAAGGCACTTGAATATCTACAGATTCTTTTCCTACCAGGTTCCCACTTACTTCACCTGGGTTGAGTGTGGCAGGTATAGATTAAGGTCTTGCCAAGGGATGTTAGTTCTGTTGTAGGGAATTGAACCCCTTAGATTGTTGTCCATAGGCGACTTCTCCAGTAGACCCCAGCACCAAATATGTTGTATCAGGGTAAACTGTAGGAGTTAAACTTATTAGCCTGACACTCACATTGTTTATTTCATTCAAAGTTGGGTTCAACAAATGAAGTCAGTCTGAAGTCTTAAGTTTTCCCTTTTGAACAAGATCTTAGACCTTGGGTTTACCAGTAACTGAATTTAAAGAATGTTAAGAACTAAAAAAGACCTTTATTTTCCTCCTTTTTATCTTTTCTAGTATTTATTTTCTGCATGTTATTACTCATTTAACTCATTCTTTGGTTTCTGTTGAAATGCAGATTAATAAGAAAAACTTAGAGTTACCTTTAAAAGATTCATTAGCAATCTGTCTTGACTACCCATGACACAAGGAAACACATGGTATGTCAGAACATGGATGAAGTTTGTTGAGGAAGAATGTTATTCATTCTCTATAATAGAAAGAAACAGGATAAGGAAGGCCATGTCAGCGGAGAATGAGTAAAATTCTTGGAGACTTTGTCATCAATAATCTTGATTAGGTTTCCGTGGTCGTCGTGAGTGAAGTATGTTTCATGTACGTTGATTTCCTTCAATTCTGAGACACGTTTGATAGGGGATATGATGAAACGGGATGTAGAATAAGGACCCAAATACAGGATTTTGTTTTCTTTAATACTTGGCATATTTCTATGAAATAAATGATTTTGTATAATATTGTCCTTATCTTGATTATTCCACATAACTTTTTACATTGTGCTGACTTCTAATTTACCTAATTGTATTGATTTGAATTGTTAAGTGAGATATTGGGAAGTATTCATGATTTCCTAAGGGAGTTTTCCTGAAACAGTTATAAATCTATTAATTTAAGTTATTTAACATTGCATCAAGATTTAACAAATTGTATTTTTTGTTTCTTTTCTCTTCCATGTTCTCTCATGATGTTGATTGTTCTTTCATTGGATTACTTACTTAATTCAGGTAAGTGTCATACACTGTTTATCATTTTGAGAATGATTGAAGGAGGAGGAGATCAATGGAAGGAGGAAGGGTGAGAGAGAGAGAGAGAGAGAGAGAGGGAGGGAGAGAGGGAGAGAGAGGAAGAGAAAGGGAGAGGGAGGAAGAGAGGGAGGGAGAGAGGGAGGGAAGGAGGCAGATATCAATGGAGGGAGGAAGGGTGAGAGGCAGGAGAGAGGAAGAGAGGGAGGGAAGGAAGGAGGGGAGCAGAAAGCTGAGGGAGAGGGGGCGAAGGAAAAGATGACTGAAAGATAAAGAATGAGAGAGTTTTTGAAAGAATGAGTTAAAAGAAGATGAGATAGATTAGAAGATTAAACTAGTACAGACAATGGTATAATCAAATGTCTCTATGTACCCATCAATTCCGCATTGATTAAGATATTTGTGAATTAGAGCCTGTCCTGACACCTTAGAACAAAGTTAATGACAGGCAACAATGGTCATTTACCTGTCAGAATATATTGGTCCACAAGCCTTCATCTGTCACACACAAAACTTTATTCAATGGTTAAAAGTTCAAATCAAGTATCACAAATTCACAATTTTGGCAAAAGTTTTGTTTACTTTTCCAATAATACTGGACATGTATAGTGACAGACTGCAATGAGTATTGTATTTTCATTGTTGATTTGAGTGTCTAAAGCTCAAGAATTTCCAGATGTCCTTTCTGGAAAAGTTGTCAAGTTTTTACTCAGTCACGGTCACATCCGTCTCTGCAGTCCAATGATGGCTTAAACGTCTCAAGGATTAACAAATGATGTCATCGGTTGTAGACAATTGGATAGTTTTTTTGTTGGAAAGATAGTAGTGTCATTAGCATGTGATATTGATTAATTGACAAGTCATAGGTTCGGTCATTTTGTATTTATTTGACTCTCTTATACTCTTCAAATTCATTTTGGCAAGTCACATGTTTTCATGAGAATATTAGTAATAGTTTTAATTCATGAAGCGGCATTTCCAACGGATACAAAGTGCTTCAAGATTCTATCCATGAATCAGTGTTATATACAAGTTTAATATCGAGCAGTGACAGTGTGAGTTTAATGAAAGTGTGAGTTTCTATGATCTAGCTTTATTTGCTAATAACTCTATTTGCTAAAGTACTGGGTGTTCACCGAAATAATTATTGGCAAGCTTCAATTATTTTGTACAACAAGTAAATGTACATGCAAATCAAAATAATATAATGCAGTCACATCAACGAGACTGAACAGAAATTAGTTATCCTGAATGGCTAAGAATCGGTCGTGTTGGAGATGATATCGGTATGAAATCAGTTTGGCAGTTTGATTGAGGTATTGTACCGTGCAAAGGCTCTGATCAGCAGTTGGCCACATTGATAGTGCATGACATTGAAATGATTGGTTTGTGATCTAACTGGGCAAATATTAATCAATTTTCATCATCCAGAGAGCATCATTTGGTTGCCTCTGGCAAGTCATTGTTTCAGACTTTAATTCTATGCTTTATTATACATACTTAGAAATTTTGTGTCATTATAAACTAAACTTCTGAATTATGAATATCTAGATGGTCAGTTTATTCGGTCATAAACAATAAGAACTGTGTACCAATTGTTTTCATTTTTTATCTTCAACTGACAGTTCTTATTGTTTGAAAGTGGCATGTTTGTATCAGATCCAGATTTGTGGGGCATGCCTCTGTCAGCTCGAGTTGCCAAGCAATGGTTGCAAAAAATGTGTCCTCGTCTACGAACAATTGATTCTGATTAGAGCAAGCCATCAGTGGCATAGCTTGAGTCCACCTAGTGAGGGGGCAATAGGAAGATTGGGAGGGGGGGGGGGCTGTTAGGGGACACTGATCAAACTCTGAAAATGAGATGCAAATTTACAAGACTAGTGATTTGGGGAAGTGTGCCGGAAGTGGACCAAGTGTCTTATTTTCTTGTCCTTTTATTTTACCGTTATCCTTTTCCATTCCCCCTCCCCTTTTTTTTAAAAATCCCCCCATGCCCCATGTAACTACGCCACTTCACAAGCGATTCATCAGGTTGGAGCTGTCGCCAAGCGTTGGCCAAATCTCAAATCCTGGGCCTTATGAAGCTGTCAAGAAAAGGCTTTGGAAATGCCCTCCATATTCTTCTCATTCTGTGCCAGGAAACAGCCGTGATTACCCCAGTCCCACCCATTCACTTTGCTGCGTTGTAATTCAATCAGTAGAGCTTTCTGCGCAGTGACTAAGTCCGTTGGCATTGTCGAGAAAAGTGATTCCTTGTGCGTTTGCAGCATCTGTTTGGAATCCAGAGGGAAGGGAATGGGTTGGGAGTGGGGAGGGGTGAGCAGGTTTTAGAGACCTAGGGGATAAGAAGTTGATACCAGAATCAAGCTTTCTTGATCTAACCAAGAAGTTACCAGCTTGATCTAACATATTGTGTGAAAGAATGGTACTTGCAGGCATCATTGCTGTACAATATCAGTACCCGCATTTACGTTATAAAATGCTGTCATGCCCTTCATGTTCAACTTCAAGACACTCTGTTGTCCACATTTGTTGAGAAAAATGGCATTGTCAAAGACTTCATAAAATGTACACGTAGTACTATTCCTCTAGTCTTAGTCTCAACTCTTTACATGTAGGCCATATCTGTATTATGCCTTATAGCCCCTGCGAAGTTCATGACTTAATTTTTAAAAAACATTATGGGTACTTTTTATAAATGTCTCTTTTTTTTTTGGGGGGGGGGGGACTGAGATCTAGGTCTATATCTCAGTTAATGGTTTAATGTTGGTAGAACTAATGCAAGTTTATATTGCAGCCCCCCCCCCTTTCTTCCTGAGATCGCTCTCCCAAAGTCTCAATGCACAATTCAACAAGACTGCTTTGCTAGATTATTCCCTTGGAATAAATCACCAATTTCTGTATTTGTTTAATTACTAAAACACAACCAATGATTCCAGACAGAATAAAACAGAAGGGAGGTGTTCATACTTTGGTTCAATCTGGAGCGCGTTCAGCGGCTATAACTAGAGTATGAACAGGCCTGGTGTCATAGTGTATCTCACTCTGAATCTTGGGACTCAAAGAGCAAACCATTTCAACAGGAAGTGAGCAATTCATGCAAGGAATTATGGGTCAGAGACAATAGTTCCTGTGCGAGGGTTTTCCATTTCAGCCGAGGAGGATTTTTCTCTCCATGTTTTCTCAAATTCTTGTTGTCTATTGTCTGTAGTAGTGATACAAAAGGCTTCAAACGTTTTTCTTAATTCCCCACCATTTTCTTCATTTCTTATACTTTATTGTCTGTAGTGTCACAAAAGTCTTCATAAACATTTTTCTAAATTTGGTAATCCTTTGTTGGCAGACAGATTTCTTTCATGTTACATTTGACTTGCCATGAATCTTTATGGGTCCTAAGCAAAGTCAAACCCTCATTTGTCCAGAATACAGCACCAATTTTTATTTAGCACCAGGGCATTGTCCAGTATACAACACCAATTTGTATTTAGCATCATTTGTCTAGAATATAGCACTGGTTTTTATTTAGCACCTATTTTGCAGACCTGAAGTAAACAAAGTTATCAGGATGGGTTTTAAAAATTAAGATGTTTTGTCTCCTTTATTTCATAAACCAGTTTCTAAATATACCATTTGGTAGGAGAGGGTTGAATATAGCTTTCAAACTGGACCACATCCATAGTTTTTAGTTTAAAAAAAAAATATCCCCTCTCCACACATGTCAAACATGATTTATTTGAAGGGGGGGAGGAGTCCCTGAATTCCATGTTGAGACCTCTATATTCTGTGATACAAATTGAGTCACATATCCCATGACTCCCATTGTAAGGAACCACTACTTTACATCTTTTTATGTCAATGTAGACTGGGTCTAGGGGCATTTACCCCCCCCCCCCCCACCCCCAAATTGAAAATGATAATGGGATGATGTATGAATATGTACAGAAAGTTAGTGAATGACAAATAGGTCCATGTTTGCTCCTGAATAACCTTCAAAACTACACAATTTCATAGTTTGCCCCAGATTTGGTAGTCATCTTTCATTGGCACTCATCATCTTACTTTGGAGCATTGTTAGAGCCATCAAGTTGCGGTATCTGACAGGGATTCCACCCACTTTCAGAGGCTTTTCTGCTCAATTTCACCACCCTGCACCCGGCCCTCCCTGCCCCCAAACTAGCCCTTTCATTTCTCTGTTTTGTTTCTGTATGCCTCGATGACAGACGCGCACTTGATGGGGGAGGCAACTAAATTTGATTGAGATCGGTATGGAAAGTAAGGGAGATTGTCGTGAATGAGCTTTGATAAGATTGAAAGCGAATACAGCGAGGATTGGAGGCTAATAAGAGAGCTAAGGCTGGGGTGTTGAGCGCACAATCTTAGACCAGTTCACATTTACAAAAAGGGCTGCACCAAGCTTGTTGAGATGTTCATCATTTGGGCAGACTGCCTTATCATTCATATACAAGGTTACATCTTGAACACAGTGAAAGTGGGTAACTTTGAAGCCAAAGTTATACCTAGGATTCCAGAGTTATAGGAAAATTGATTAGAATTATGATTTTGTAACCTGTATCTTTTGGATACACCTCTGTAGTAAAATTGTTGAAAACCATTTTCTTGAAGTACACATTTGACAGGATTATGAAAAGAAAGTAAAACAATTATGATTTATGTCACAGTCTCTTAACCCATTGACTTCTGAATTGTTTCATTGCCATTGGCTTAATCCATGGGCCAACCAATTTCCAGTAAGCCATGGGTTAATTTTACAAATTACAAGTCATTTTTCACTCCACATTTGCTTTCCCGATTAAATGCAATTGCTATTGATTCCAATTGTGCGAAACTACACTTTATTAAATGAAATACAGTAAAACAGGAAAATATTTGATTTTGGTGGAGTTTACTTATTTTGTATTTCTGATTTGTGTGAACGGGGGCAGAGGCCCTGGAAAGCTGAGAGAATTATTGCTGTCGTAAGGGAAAGATGGCTTTTGCAGAATGCCTTTTATGAAGGAGCTGTGAAAGAAATGAGTCATGGTTGAGTTATTAAACGGTCATTATTCTGGCCCCTGAAATCCCCCATTATTTCATCCCATCTTTCTCACCTTTTTGAGTTTCGGTTTAGGAAGCCTCGGCTTGAGAGATGTTTCCCTGAGTTCCTTTCAGGTCCATCAGCTAGAACAGAACAGGGTCAACCAACTGAATGACCTTTAGGACTGAAATAGTATTGGTCATGGCTATAGATTTGAGAGAAATTTTGGCCATTGACACATTTAAAAGAATTCAGTTTAAATATTTGTTTGGAGGTTTATCGCTGGTTGTAAGACACATGCTCCAGAGACAGTGCTTCATATTCTGCACTAACCAAATTCCATACTTATAACTTAAACACAACCCCAAACCCAAACTCAAATCTAAAACAAATTCAACTTAAAACCTGGTTACCTTTCACAGCAATACCTTATCAATACATTATTCTTAAAAGGATTGGGTAACCTTGCCCCAGATTCTTAAAAAAATTGTGGATTTAGCTCATGCTGCAATCATAATGATAAACCTTTGGTCATAAATGAATCCTATGACTTTTACAAGCCAATCGCCTGTCTATGATTGGAATTAGAAATTTCAGAATTCATTTTTCCTAATGTTTTTTATAAGACTATAGTCTACTGGGAAAAATGAGTATTGTAAAATAGGTCACTCAAAGATTTTTACTTTTTTGAGGCACTTCCTGATCATTTTGAAGCGCAATTTTTTTAAGGCTTCAATATTACACCATATCACACCATATCACAGACACTGATAACACGTAGGGCCATGCATCTCAGATTTAACATTGTCAAACGATGCCTTTAAGAAAAATCATCTTTGAGTGACATTGATGCCATATCATCAAATTCAGGTGGGACGTCATTTCATGCTCCCAAAATTTCAGGCCGAGGTCTCCTCCCTCATTGGATGTCTCACTGGGACGGTGTTATGATGTCAATGGAGTTTGTGCCATCACTGCGTCACACCGCCGTGTGCGATAGATGCTTGGAATTATGGCGAATGACCTCACAACTTCACGATGGCTGGGCGGGCGTATGTGTACTTTGAGAATCCTATTGTAGAGCTTGACTTTGCGCTAGTCTAGGTGATACAACTCAGTTTGATTTATCGGAGTAAGGATAGGGATATGATATCAGATGAGACTGAATGAGAATCCGTGGTGAAGGCAGAATTTAGTTTGGTAGCTAAAAAAATAGGAATAAAATAATACCGTATTTGCCGGCGTAAAGGCCGCACCGCCGTATAGGCCGCACCCCCGATTTTGACATTTAACACAAAAAAAAAAAAAAAAAAAAAAAAAAAAAAAAAAAAAAAAAAAAAAAAAAAAAAAATCGTTTTTTTTTTTTTTTTTTTTTTTGGTTGTCGTTGTTGTTTTGTTGCCGAAAACCCACGCGGGGAAGGACCTTTATTTAACATCGAGGTGCAGTTAAAGGCGCTGATTTGTGCTTGTAAACTTGTCACAAAATAATAGTAACAATGTCGTTCTTAGAAGAATGTGTAAGATCATTAATGTGAATTAAAAACAAAAGAGTACTAGGTCCTAGGATAGTACCTTGTGGAACACCATTTGTTATATAAAAAAAATTGAGGAATTATTATTATAAACTACATATTGAGATCTATTAGAAAGATTACTTTCAAACCAAGATGACAGACAAATTTTAGTGTTGTTGTAGTTTCCGAGTGGTGAGTCAACACTGATTACTGAGCTGGGAGACATTGCCAGGCATAGCGCCATAAATCAAAACTAAAAAAAAAAAAAAAAAAAAAAAAAAAAAAAAAAAAAATCTTTTTTTTACTCTTTCGCCGCATAGGCCGCACCCCGACTTTTTGATATTTTTTCTTCCAAAAATACTGCGGCCTATACGCCGGCAAATACGGTAATTGTTAAAATTATTAAGAAAATCATCTTTCAAATTTCTGGGCAGAGATGTAAGTAATTTTTCCTTTGTTTGATATTTTACTTGAAGTTAAAGAGGAAAAAAACATTGTAGCAACTTAGAACAGATGCCTTCGTAGTAGACTACGACACTCACAACAGACAGAAGCTGGTCTACGTTTCAATTGTCATTATTGGGAAATGATTTAGAGAAGTGTACACAAATTCTCTGAATGGTTTCATGTGAGAGATATTACAATAAACCCTCACGGTCGAGCGAGCGCTTTGACGTCAAACTTTGTGAATGGCAATGAGCTGACTCCTACTGAGAAGACAGCGTGACTGCATGCGGTCACCCCCCCCCCCCCCCCCCCCCCCCCCTCTAGCCAGAAAGTGGAATCTGGGAAAGGGAGTTGCTAGAAAGAGGATACGTTTTGATTGAACTATATCTGTATGTTTTAATGCTTGGCTATTGTGTTTGCTATTTTGTCTGTCCTAAATATGGGAAAATCATTTCCAAGTAATGACAATTGACGTCAAACTTTGCGAATGGCAGTGAGTTGAATCCTAATGAGGAGAAACATGCCGTGGTTGTGATACCCCCCCCCCCCTCCCCCTCTAGCCAGAAAGTGGAATCTGGGAAAGGGAGTTGCTAGAAAGAGGATACGTTTTGATTGAACTATATCTGTATGTTTGATGCTTGGCTATTGTGTTTGCCAATTTGTCTGTCCTAAATATGGGAAGATCATTTCCAAGTAATGACAATTGACGTCAATCTTTGTGATGGCAGTGAGCTGACTGCTACTAAGGAGACAACTGCCCGCATGTGGTGGTTGTGATACCATCCCCTCCCTTTCCTTAGCCAGAAAATGAAATCTGGGAAAAGCTAGAAAGAAGATTCATTGTGGTTGAACTATATTTGTATGTTTGCTTGGCTATTGTGTTTGTCTGCCAATGTGTCTGTCCTAAATATAGAAAGTGGAAAATATCTCCCAAGAGCATGGTGTAAGATTAGATATGACATAATAGCATCCCTTCATTTCAAGATGTTCTTCTTAACTCGGATGGTGATGATGATGATGATTTTGAATACCGGTATATGGATTGATTGTCTTCATAGTCTAATCCAACAGTGGTCTACCAAGAAATTTTTGATAAATTATATATTAATGTTTTGAGGATCAATCGTGCTTTCATTTTTCAACTTGCTTGAAATGGTTAAAGGTAAAGACCAGTATTGGTAACGCCCCAATTTCAAAAAATGAAATGGAAGCTCTCATTACTAATCATGTGAAAAAATATGTTTTGACTAATACATGATGATACAAAATTTGCCGGGAAACCGCCTACTAATTCATATATTTGGTAAATTTGTTTCTCTCATGGTCCTGTGAGAGATATAGGGTAGTCCCATATACATCTTTCTGTGTATAGTGCTTGTAACTTTACGAAGAATGGGCCAAATTTCTTATCATTTTGATGATTCCAGAACCTTGCAGATGCTAGATGCTAGATGATCAACCTTTTCTGATCGATTCCACAACGTTTCTTTCACAATTCAATCGCATGACCATAACTGGTCTTTACCTTTAACTTGTTAATTGCTATGAATTTGAAAACTTTACTGCTACATTGTTTTGAGTGTATATGTTGCATACACATTGTACATGTGTCAAAAGCTGACTGTGGTAATGCACTATCTGTTCCATTTGTCTACCAAACCAGGCAAAGGGTTAAATTGTGCACAAATCTATTTCAAAATGGTAAAATTTCAAAGAAAGTGACCATCGTTAACTTTTTACTTTTCCTCCTTTTAACTTTGTTTTCTTTGTTTTGGGGGAAACTGCATAATACATAATATTACCAACTCTTCACATTGAATTTTTCTGAGAAACACATGTATCTCACTTCTGATTTGTGTTTGTAATGATTTTCCAACTTTTAAAATTTTGGACCACTGCTGCATATATGCATTGGAAATGTGATAAATACCTACAGGAGAAATGGATAAAGCTTCTGATCAAGAAAGTCCGGCTGGAAACACTCGCTCATATTTTTATTTCCTATAATCGGTATCTTGATCAGTGTTGAAGAACAAAGAATAAATTGCATGTACCAGTCACAATGACGTACAACATTTTCCTGTTTCAAATTTTCTGGGAAGGAAGAACAACAAAACTTGTGAAATTTCCCGGAAAACTTTGATAGTGAGACATATGCAGGCATAGGTCGACACATAGCAACAAGCTCTTAAATTCCTCAGGAAGTTGAGAAATCGAACCATTGGAGACAAATTTTTGTTTCTGCTATAAATAATTTTAAAAAGATTTCCTGCAGACTCTAACACAAGTTGTATCAGGCTTGGTATTTGATTAGATATATGTTTAGAAATGAATTGAGTATCTATAATGAGTAACATTTTGTTGACAAGTTCCCTGGGCTTGTATTCATCAAACCATACGGCTAGTTGTCACATAACTATGTACTATAGCCTATGTAATTACTAGTTAGCTCATCAAGGTTTTATGAAGATTTACCCTTTCCTACAGTATGAAAGAAAATTGAAGGGGCACAAAACCTGAAAGTTTAATGATTTCATGGTACATTGGGCTCATTTAAGTACCGGTACTGTATTAGACAAAAAGAGTCATTAACTGTTATGACTGAATGTGTTTGCATAACATACGCAGTCATAATCTATTAGAGAAGCTGAAGAATGATTATTGTTTACTTTCCATTTGTCATAATCATATTCTGACGTCAATAGGCATATCATTAATATTTCTTTGATGACTTGGTATACTAGGGCGTAGATGGTGGCTGGTGGATGCTGATACCAGGTTCTGTACACAATTGTGGTTGAGCCTATGAATTACCATGAATCATAAACCTACTATTTGTAAGTGATGAAAGTGAAAAGTTGGAGCAGTTTTGGAATGCCCATACTTACTGTGTAACAAGCAAATGAATGCATGGAGTTGAACTTTGATTTAAAAAAACAAAAACATTTAGAACATAGAGGTTGAGAAACAGAGACAGAGTTAGGTAGCCTGAAAGAGAGAGAGAGAGAGAGAGAGAGAGAGAGAGAGGAGAGAGAGGAGAGAGGGGTATCAGGAGTGAGATGGAGTGAGATGGAGTGAGAAAGAGACAAAATTAGAGAGAGAGAGAAGGGAGGGGGGGGGGGGGGGTTAGGACATTTCATTAAGTAGAAAATACATGTATTTATCAAAGATATAAACAAAAAAACTATACCCTACACACAGTCAACATATCCCTGTGTACTTGGAAATGATTGTAAACTTGCCTTAGCCTACCCACACCTAACACAACACATACACTACTTTACTCTGGACAGCGTCCATGCAAAGCCCCATATTGAAATATCAATATTCGTACAAGTAGTAATTATCACAGATGTTGAGACCGGCCTACATCCAGCACAAGTTGACATTGTGAGAGAATACAAACATTTGCTTTGGTGAACGCCGGGCGGCCCGGTGCGAGCTGCCCGTCCGTCCTCCTACGTCTATTATCATCCCCATGGCAACTGGACGTAATGAGCCGGGGTGTTGCGATGAGTCATACTTCTTTATTGGTGTCAAACTTTTTTATGATGGATATTTGCTGCCATTTTCCTTCTCTTCTCCCTCTTCGTTCTTCCAAAGGTCGATTAATTTATGATAATGTCTGAGAAGGCACCAGGTGCTGCAGAATAAATATAGGGTGCACAGGCAAATACATGCTCTCACGTTGGGGTAGAAACATCTAGTTAATTATGTATGGATAATGTGAGTATGGGTGCAGATGTTCGCGGTTGCTTGTATGATTTGTAATGGAACATATAGAAATTGTTCTTTTTCACAATTTCTGATTTTTTTATTTTTTGCAGACTGTAAAAATAAAATGAATTTTAAAGAGAGCTATATCTAAAAGCTGCTTATTATGTTCATTAATTTAATTATATTCATTCGATTAGGGTATTTTCTTCTGTTATGGCTTCAATATATTCACTAAGAGTATAACATTATGTGTATGACCAGAATATCCTTTTTGAACTAGGTGTTTCTGAACTCAACTTTCCCCATATTTATATATATTGATTAAAATTGGTTATTCTTAGTGTTTATATTTCCTTTCAAAATAATATCAACTGTGACGTATACCTCTCTGATATTAGAGTGATCATTTAAATTGCCTGCGTAATAAAAAAAAATCAGCATGTTATGAAGAGTATAGAAAACGATACCATTGTCATGATATTGTGTTATAAAATGATCACTTCCTTAGAATTGATGATGATAATGATGAATGAGGCTTCCTTCATAGCGCCGGCGTCCGTCCGCCTCTGATGGGCACTCATGGCGCTTGGTCTACAGCGTCTCACAAATTCAAAAATATTGTCCCTTGATTCATGTATAGAGCAGAAAGGATATAATTCTGCACTCTCTCAATACTGCTGTCTCCACTCTATGATGAGGTCAATACAAATATGACTCTGATATCCTGGAATATTGATGATATCATTCTTTATTTATTTTTCATACTGAGGCATGAACGATATTTAGTGGTATCCAATTGATAATAACAGTTTCAGTTGAAAGAAACTCTTCATCTGTTTGGAGCCATATAACTGAGGGAGTTAACTCTGTGCTAATTATATTTCTGGCTACAAGCTAACATCTTCTAAGTTGTAATTGCTTCTTATAATTTGTTATTATTAAAGATTATAAATAATCCTTGTCAACATAATTATGTAACTTGTAGAATCAAATGATATATGTGATCAGTTAAGAGCCAGAAGGGCGTTCTATACTCTGTATATAAATGCGAGTTAAACGTCTTTCTATCTTCAAACAGATAGAGTGAACGCCCTTTTCACTCTTGATAGACAACATCTTTTATTTCCCTAATTTTATTTTTATCAACTTAATCCCATTTTGTTCAGCTGTTCCTCCAAAATCCTATACATTTCAAGAAGAAAAAAGAAGTCTGTAATATTGATAAGACTGATTCATATTACCTAGTCATTCCTTATTTGTCATATCTTTTTGTGTGTTCTGTTTATAGAAAGATATGCAAAAGTGATCAACCTTTAGATAGACTAAATGTGTAATCATGCAAAACCTGCAAAAAAAGAGAAAGAACAAAGTCATAATCGTATGATCATGTAGTCACCGCATCCTTAGCTCTGCGATGAGAAGCAAAAATGGAGATAAAATCTGCCGAGTGTAATTCTGGAAAATCACATGTATTGCCATCATCGACACCTATTTGTCATTTTCCCGTCCCAATCAGAAAATAAAACGAACGCGCGCTCGAATCACGAAAGCCCTAATCCATTCTAAGATCCCAAATAGGTGATTAACAGGCAATAGGTAGGATATGATTATTTGGTGATGATTTGGTAGATTAAGGGTGTTCTAAACTGGGTAGTATGCTTCACAGGATAAATTTGGAACCTCAATACCCCTCCTCTTTCTCCTCTCTCGATGGTTGCAATCTAACAACGCGGTTTCAAAGTCATGCGTTAGTGTGTCATATTAGGCAGAAACCATTATTCATTATTAGTGAAAAATTAAAAATATAGAGCAGACAAAATGTAGTGGACGTATTTAGAATTAGGCATGTGTAGCCTACTAATGCAGACTGCTATAGGGTATGTTTGTACAAGTTCATGTTCATTTAAGTGATGAAAACATATATTGTTAAGTTTCTTTGATACACTTGAGGAATACCATGGTACAGTGTACGTCATATGCATATTGAGGGGTGCGGGGACCAAAGCCAACGGGACCACGCCCGCTCCATTTCTTTGGAGAAAGAAAAGTTTATCGGGAGAACAATTTGTTCTTTGGAGAGAAAAAGCAGGAGAGAGAAAGAATTAGGAACACGCACTGGAGGAGGGACAGTGAGAGAGACAGAGACAGAGAGACAGAGACAGACAGAGACAGAGACAGACAGAGAGACAGACAGACAGAGAGACAGAGAGAGAGAGAGAGAGAGAAAGGGGGAGAGTTGGTGAAAGAGTGAGAGAGGTGATAGGAAATAGAAGGGAGAGAAGGAACGATACAGAGAGGGAGGGGGTGTGAAAGGAGAAAGGTGGGGGGGGGGGGATGAGGTCGGGGAGCGATGAAGATGGCGGGTAAGTTCATAACATGAAGATAAACATAAAAAATTAAACAAAAAAATCATGTGTTATTTGAAAATGTCATTCATAAATAAGTGAATGGTAATGGAAAAAAAATAGAGAATCAAAATCAATATAGTAGAAAAAAACATTGACATCACTGAAACACTAAAATGTGGGAACGTGGGAGAAAAAAAGCAAGATGCAAGGCCTCAGGCTTGCTTTCATGCCAAAGAAAATCAAACATTCAGAAACATGTTTGCTACATTCAAAATGTCATGTGCCGTCTGCGGTTTGGCGTGAAAGGAAATATCGGTCCTTCATTACTCACTCGTATAATCTTTGAATTTCTTGTCTTTCATTGATGTTTTTGATGCCCGCAAAGTTGTTGGCACTTCCTGGCCATCCAGTCATGTCTTCATAAATCTTAGGGTGCGAAGAGGAGAGAGAGAGAGAGAGAGGGAGGAACGAGGTGATACTCCTTTCCTCAACTCTAGAATTTGGGAGGTAAATTTTGTAAGGATATTGGGGGGAGGGGAGGGGAGGGGAGGGAGAAACACCTGCAGAATAAACAGAATTATTCAATTTTTGAATTATTGAATTATTTTTCAGAGAGAATGAGAATCAATTGTCACCCAATCATTAGTTGATTTCCTCTTGTCATATGACAGACTAAAATAGAGAGTTTTTGAATGAGGTGGGCAGAAGGTTGATTTATCATGCAAGAATGAAGGAAAGAAAATATGAATAAGAGGGGTGATAGGAGAATGGAAAAATGGATTAGGTGAGTCAGATAGGGGAAGAGAAATTAGCAAAAAATATTACCCCAATAATGAATCACATGTATGAATATGATGAGTGAACACCAGACATCTGACAGTGAGTTTTTGTTGTATTCCGATTTCACAGGTTCGCGTTTACTGTAAGTTAGGGTACGCTTCAAAAGATATCACAGTAACTTCAAATTTTATACAGCTACCACAAATCTGTTCAACCACACTTTCCAAATAAAAGAAAATATCATTGGAAAGAGATGCAATAATGAACTATTCCAGTACACACAAAACACAATAGTACATGTCTTTAGTAAAAGTGAATTTCCGTTTCACTGTAATTTTTTTACATTAGCTACATAAACTCAAATTGGCTAGTTACTAATATGTTATTGCATGAAAATTGATCACAATTGGACAAATTTGCTTTTTCGAAATATTGATGAAATCATGCAGCACATCATTTCCTTCGATAAGCCTATGTTTATTTACTTAATTTACCTGAACCTATTTAGCAGTTCAAACTGATTGTTGGACTTTCATCTTCATTTCTTGTTTGCTGATCTCAATATTTGATTGCTGTTTAAATGCCCTGAGTAATTGTTTGAACAATTAATCACCCTATGTTTATCAGAATATATCAACAAGTCACGATCATAGAGCTTTTAAATTAAATTGATAATGCATACAGAATTGAGAAGTGTATCACAGTTGTATGAAGTGTTTATAATAAACATAGGCTTTGAGATTTAGTCATTTTTTATATTGGAAAACATGTAATTTTATGAAGCAGTCCAGAAGCCTAAGATACCATCTTTTTGTTTTGTTCAGAACTTCAGAAAATCAGAAGCTATGTATTGGTAGATTTAGTGATCATTATATCATTGATTGGAGCCAAAATTACCATTGAATAATGATGCATAAGCACTGAACTGTACAAATAACTTTGTTAAGTTATTTTCGTTGGGCCTCTTGGCCAAAATTTTCATTTTTAAAAATTTCATTCATATGAATTGAATTGGTTGTGAAATGTGTGCATTCAATGATTGTTAAGAGACACCACGTGTAGCTGAATAGCTAAAATACAAGTTTATTTTCAATCCATATGAATAACATATAGTTCAACTCTTGAGATGTAAAGTGAAGATGCAAGTTATTAACTATACTTGGGACTCTTGGAGACTGTTGTTTGTTGCTGATCACCCATAACTCAAATTTTAGGGAAAAATTGATTAGCTGACAATGGAAACTTACATGTACCTGTTAATAATTTATAAGAAAGAGAGGAGACTTTGCTGTTGGGTTTGGCAGCTTCTATGCATTTCTTCCCGTGGCGCAATTTGATGTTGAGATGAGTTGTTTTTATCACATGAGATCATTGGAGTAATTAATCATCGTTCCACCCTTGGTTTAGGATGTGAAGACAGCCACTTGGATAGCATTCAAGGGTACACCTTCAAGAGTGAGCTTAGCTAGACCCCATTTACACCAGAAGATGCTTTAGGTCTGGACAAGATGCACTCTTTCTCCTAGTAACACTCCCCTTATATTCAGGGTTCCATGAAGTTATAGCACTCTAAAAGGTGTTTCAGAGATGATGCAACATTTGCTTCAGTGACAGTTACTCCCGGGGCCCCCCCCCACTCCGTGATCGGAGGGATACCATGCGTGTTACCAAAATGTCCGGTAAAGGGGTACTTTTCACGCACCAAAGTCCGGCTCGTAGTACACACAAAAGCCTGTTTTACACACCGGACTTAGGGTGGTGTTTTCAAAAGGAGGGAACATGCTTATGCGTACCCTAAATAATACTGAGGGGGGGGGGGGGGGGGAGGCAGGCAGTTAGTCTGGGCTTCATTTCATTAAAAACAGAGTTGCAGTTGAGATTGAAGGTTAGATTTTAGGTAAGGGTTAGTGTTAGGTATGGTGTGGGTCCTGTGGTTAGGAATTCAGTTTGTTTATAAATTTGAAAATGTATGGACTGATAGCATATGCTTAGTTGGAGATCATATGGTAATGTATTGTATCTATAAGTACTTGACAGGGCAGGAGTAAATAACACAGGCTGATCTAAAGTAAAGAGCGCTTCAGATATGCCCCCCCCAAAAAAAAAGAAAAAAAGAAAAAAAAAAAAAAAATTGGTGCAGTATCAACATACCGTAATTAACGTTGTATAAACCGCCCTCGTGTATTAACCGCACCCCTCTTTTTCGCCCTTAAAAAAAAAAAAAAAAAAAAAAAAAAAAAAAAAAAAAAATTTTTTTTTTGCCGAGATTTTTTTTTCTTTCTGTGTGTAAGATTATTACGGTAATGTAAATTAAAAACAGTAGGGACCTAGAATAGAACCTTGTGGTACACCATGTAATAGAAGAAAAATTGGAGGAATTATTATTATAAACTACATATTGAGATCTATCAGAAAGATTACTTTCAAACCAAGATGACAGACAAATTTTAGTGTTGTTCTAGTTTCCGAGTGGTGAGTCAACACACCGATTACCGAGCTAAGGGACATTGCCAGGCATAGCGCCAGATGGAGGGGCACAAATCGAAACTTAAAAAAAAAAAAAAAAAAAAAAAAAAAATTTGGTGTACCATGTATAAACCGCACCCCCGACTTTGAATTTTTTTCGGCGGCAAAAAGGTGCGGTTTATACACCGTTAATTACGGTATTTAGAATTTTTTTTAATTTATTGGTTCCTTCAGAAGCAATTTGAAAAATTTGACAAAATGTGGTTGCAGAATCAAAAGATGAAGACTGGTTCAGATGTAGCTTGGGTAGGGTTCTTCAGAAGCTCTAGACAATTTGGACAAAATTATGATGCAGTTTTAGATGATTTGAGCTCATCTACCGTAGGGCGCTTCGGAAGCGGTTTAAAATTATGGGGAAATTTATTGGTGGAGGATAGAATGATTGATGAGGGCTCTTCTAGTTTAGAGCACTTCAGATAAAGTTTTAATTTTGATGAAGTTTTATGGTGTTATCAAATGATTTAGGCCGGACAACATGTAAGGTACATGTAGGGAGCTTCGATCAGAAGCTGCTACACATTTAGTGGAGTACAAAAGGGGTATTAAACCTCTTGGGGAAGTCGCCCTGAACAACTTGCGTGAGTCACTCCACTGTCTGAGTAGTAACTAGAAGGAGAATGTCGGGAGGGGGAGGGGGAGGGGGCTCATTGTAGCCTGGATTGAAAATGAAATGAGAGAGATGAAATTGGGCATCATTAACACATAGAATATTACCCTGAATATAATTGCACGGTTTATATTTTTTATCCCTTATCTTCCAGACAAAAACAAAACAAAACATTGTTTGTGCAGGCAGACCCCACAAAACTCTTGCATCTGCTCATCTAATCAGAACCAGATAGATGTTAATTCATACATGTTCATGAATATCATAAATATCATTGTGTAACATAGATAAAGACACTCCTTAGCTCTTAACAGAGAAGTTGAAGGGG
Organism: Strongylocentrotus droebachiensis; assembly: GCA_035222895.1. NCBI lineage: Eukaryota > Metazoa > Echinodermata > Echinoidea > Camarodonta > Strongylocentrotidae > Strongylocentrotus > Strongylocentrotus droebachiensis. The sequence goes on along the minus strand of JAVYIG010008752.1, from coordinate 1,856 downwards.
GGCAGGAGAGAAGCAAAAAGTAAATTGTAACATATTCCAGAATTTGTTCACATCCGAAATTTCCAATGCTCACATCCTCTCAGAATGTTTGAAATGTCAATAAGATGTACACTTGGGAGATGTTACTTTGCTGAAACATACCTGAAATGCACATGTCATGCTGATATACTTGGATTCAAACTTTAAAATATGGCGGACATGTACATGTAATAAGATTGAAAGACATTTTAAAGTATCCTTTTTAAACTTTTTTATCTTTTTTATCGATTGAATAGTAAATCATTATTTTTGTTTTGTTTTGTTTGCTGAACTTTGCTTGTACCAACATATGTTGTCTACATGTAAGAGGTTAGGCTCGACTAGCACATAAGCTAGTATCCGGCCCCTTTTACCAAACACTAGTTTTTCTTCTTGTATATGAGATTTTTTCATTGTATGAAATATATTGCTGTATTGCTGATGGTACATAAATCAAATCAAATCAATCAAAATCAATTTTCTCAAATTCGGCAGGGGTATACCGGCAACATTTTCTGTTCTGTTCCAGTGAACTCACATGAATTAGAAACAAAACAAAAAATATCTATTTGTGAACATGGCTACATTTGGCTGTATACCAAAGGGGCGTTTCTTTCACGTTGTAGTGAGCCAATTTAAGGCAGATTTAACTCCGTTCTTGGAAATGTGACAGTGTCAAGTTTGCTTCTGTTTTTCCCACTAAAATAAGGCAGATATGTGTGATAGTGTTCAAGGTCAATGCATGTATGTTATAAATAATTTTGTCCAATATTTACAACATACATTATTTGAGTGGAGATGGAGAACCGAGATGAGGAAGGGGAGGAGAAAAAAATGGGGATTAAAGAAAGGAGAATTAGGAGGGTAGAAGGAAAGAATTGAATGACAAGACCCAAGAAAGAGATAGAGAGAGGAAAAGAGAGAGGAAAAGAGAGAGAGAGAGAGAGAGAGAGAGAGAGAGAGTGGGGGGGGGGGGGGCAGAGGGAGGGAGAGAGGGAAGCTTGAGGGAATTAGAGAGGTGGAGGGGGGGGGGGGCAGAAAGACTAAATGATTAATGAAAATGCTTAGTTTAGTAAAAATAATTGTTGTCTTATTTAATGCAGTTATTAATGTGGTCCAATGGGGTTCTATTGCATTTAGAACAGGTGATCTGACCATGAGAAAAAAAAGTATTTAATAATACCATTAATTCCATCATGAAGGTCTCTGAATTTGTTTGATTTATTCATATTGTTTTACCTTTTTCTCATTTTCCCACCATGTCCATCTTCATTGGATATCCGACTGTCTCATCATACCACTCCTTCATCAAACCACTCCTTCTTGCGGTCATCATCTGCATCAGGTAAGTGATGGATTCCTTTTTCTTATCTCAGGGCACATTCAAAAGGAGTACATTATTTCATAAGATGGTGACATATTTGTGTCGTTCACAGGCCATTTTTAAACATCCTGTGGAGAATTGCATCGCACTCTTCCTAGTTAGATTTGTTTTGTGTCTAGTTGAGCAAAATAATTGAAAGCTAAGGCCAAGATAAATTGTGCTTGAGTTTATATGGAAAGGGAACTTTATACCCAAACCAATATTCATTGAATTGGTCAATTAACTCTTATGAAATGTAAAATTCAGCAGATGGCAATTTTGTAAGCTGACTTTGAGAAAGGGTTGAATGACTCGCAACAGTCTTCAACAATAGCTTGCCAAGGAAGATGACTCGATACAATCTCTGTCTCCCATTGCAAATTAGGCATTACATCTATTCCAACATGTACCGACAGAAAAACAAAGGGATGGGACCGTGCAATTGACAGAGCCGGCCTCTTGTGAATCCCCATGG
>JAVYIG010008751.1:5000-85649 GCA_035222895.1 Strongylocentrotus droebachiensis | reverse complement strand
GGTCAAAGGTCATAGTTCATTAAATATGCGAATCTGGTTTCCATTCGATAACTTGAGTAATGTTTGACAAATTTTAATGAAATTTGATATGAAGGTACATGGTAACAAAACACAGCCTAAGTTCAATTTCTGAGTATGTAGGTCAAAGGTCATAGCTCATTAAATATGCAAATCTGGTTTCCATTCGATAACTTGAGTAATGTTTGACAAATTTTGATAAAAATTCAATATGAAGGTACATGGTATCAAAATACATGTACAGCCTAAGTTCGATTTCTGAGTATGTAGGTCAAAGGTGAAAGGTCATAGCTCATTAAATATGCAAAAACACCTAATTATAAATGTGAAAATGTGGTTAACTTCCTTGCCCAGTAATATAATAGTATAGTCCAATGGAGGTAACTTGTTCTGACGTATATAGGCCATTTGTACCCTGCGAGGGGATGCTACGCTTTCCGTTGACTTGTTTTTATTACTATGCAATTTTAAAAGTGTTTTGAAGTATGTTATCTTCAATCTTTGGTGTGTGTTGTTTTTGCTGAGCAGTAAATGAGCCGAATCAGAACTGGATGTTGCATCATAGTTGCGCCCTCGCTCTATCGGTCACTCTCAAAGACGCCCCGGAGAGGGTGACGGTGGACGGACGAGCAGCGAAGGTTCTTGAGGTCATCATCAAGAACTCGCTGAATGACAGGGTAAGATGCCGTGTGATGTAATGTGAGACAAAGTTTGGCAGAAGTGTGTATTTAGATAGTATATGAACTATTCTAGAAGTCAAATGTTTTAAAAGTGAGAACACTTAATTGGCCTTACCAGAAGAGTAGCTTTTGTAGACTGTTGTGATATATAAACTTTCTTGAGCTCTGTTATCTTGTGATACATTTAAAACGATTTTATTTGATATTTATTTCAAATTAAGTCGGAAATGACAAATGGTGCAGTATTCTACCACTCTGTGAGAACAGAATTATAAAACGATGGAAGATCAAATTTTAATATGACCACAGCCAAAAGTACCTGTGAAAGTCACTCAGAAATTCAGAGTGGTCTGTATAGAGGTGTGGCCTTCTATGTATTTTTTAGATGTAAATTACAGATTTTTTTTATTTAAGAAACATAACATTTTTTATTCATGAAACATAATACGGTATGTTTTATTTAAGAAACATAATTTACCAGAATAGAAGTGTTTTATTAAAGGTATATGTAATTCCACATTTCTCTCACTCGCTCCTCCAGATACCGGTATGTGTGGCAGGCGTCCGTGGTATGGGATTCTACATGAAGCACTGCATAGCAACTGGAGCACAAGTACCACAGTCTCTCCTCTCTGCTATGGTGAAGGTGGGTGTTAAGAGATTAAGCTTTGGCTTGAGGGGAGGGGCGCTGGAGGGGGAGGGGTATGTTGGATGGGGAAAGAGTGAGGGAGAAGGGAGAGAGAGAGGACAGGCAGTTTTAGATGAAGTACTGCATGATAGGATAATAAGTACCGCAGTCTCTCCTCTCAGCTATGGTGAAGGTGGGTCTTGAGAGATTAAGCTTTGGTTTGGAGAGGGGATGGGGGGGAGGGAGGGTGAATAGGAGGGAGGGAGGACAGGTAGTTTTACATGAAGTACTACATAGTCAGAAAACAGGTACCCATGTCTCTAATCACTGCTATGGTGAAGGCAAGTGTTCAGAAACTAAGCTTTGGCTTGGGGAGGGGAAGCTAGAGGTGGGGTGGAAGGGAGGAGAGGATTTCTAATTGAAACACTGCTCATCAACGAAAGAACCAAACCTAACAATCTATCATGGCGGCAATGATGAAGTAGGGTCTCAAGAAATAGATTTTAATTAGGGATGGAAATAGTTCTGACATTTTATGGAATCCTTTATTCATTTTGCTCAGCAATTACACATTTTCTTTTATAATCATTTGGCAGATTCTAATCATGTATTTGGTAATTTTTTACTTTGATTCTGTAGGCTGTATATCTTATTCTTACCAGAACTCAAGATATCTTATCTTTGATCTTCGGATGTATAATACAATAACTTCCTTCTCATTCCTGCAGTGCTTCAACCACTCATCCAGTGACATCAAGATGGCCGCCGCTCAGATGATCAACCACGCTGCCATGACAACCGAATCTCCTCTTGATATGTCCATAGTACGAGGGATACTGGTAGTCTTAGTCAGCAACACCAAGGATAAGAACACAGCCGTGCAGGCTGACAGTGAATGGGCGTTGGTGGCGCTACTCAAGCTAAAACAGGGAGATGAATTTGTACAGGTAAGACAGACAGAAAAAATAAACATATCTTTCATCTTTCATATTTCATTGATAATGTATAAACCAGTTAACTATTATACTCAGATTTATGCGTGCTTCTTTAATAATAATAATGAAAATAGTTCGTTCTTGTATAGCACATAACACATCATGATATAAAGTCTCTATGCGCTTCCAAGGAGCTTTGGAAATTATTACCCTAGCTTTAGCTTGAAAGAAGTTACTTTGATGACCTTTCCTGAGGCATGTCTGGCACAGCAACAAGTGATGTATGCAAGGGCGGATGCCATCATTTCAAATTCTATCATATGTAACCAGTGAATTGAATCGCTCTTTATTGAGCATTCTTGGAGGAAAATGCGCCCATTCTCAGTAGTAACTGGATTGTGTTATGGCACTAAAATAGTCTGCTAAAAAGTCATTGTGGTTTGCTTAGCATTGTGAGTGTATGTAAAATGGTGCCTTGCTGAAATTTTCCCCAGGGAGTGGAGAATGTACATACAGTGTGTGCAGGCAAGTCTGAATCCACGACTGGGATGATAATATATAAATGTTTAGTGCTTAGAGACATTGTTGAGGTATTGAGCTATATATAAACTAAGGATATCATCAAAACAGTATTTGATCCTTAAGTGTTTAAAAAGAAGAGTACATTTTATACGATATTTCTTATTAAATATTTTCAATGCATCAACCTTATATTTGCATATAACCTTTATCTTTATGTTTGACCTGACAGGATGTGCTGAAATCCCTAGACTCGGTTCCGGCTTCCAACCTCAACGACTGCCTCAAGAGACTACGCAAGGTTGCCTCACAGAATGTACCAAACTTTGAATTTGACGAGACGGTCCTGCGCTAAAACCATCCAAGAGCGTAGTCTTTATTTTATCCGAAAGGTAGTTAGTTTCCCTTATCATGACAAAGGAACATTTTGGTGTCCATAGTCAATATCATATCACTGTGATAGATTTTATTATTAAGATTTTCATTATTCATTGTACCGATAGTGATAAGTAACTCTTGAAAGTTGTTTTTCCTCTCGACAGTGCTCTTAAAGAGTAGGGTTTGATAGTGTCTCACCATTTTGGAAGTTGGCATTTTAGTTGCCAATGATCTGCTAAATGTTGTGCCATTTAAGATTAACAACAGCCAGGTAAAACCTATAGAAATGGCATATAAATGTGATCAGGGTTAGAAATAAATAATTGTTTTAAAATTGAAAATAAAATTGGTTTGATAATGTTTATGGCTAGCCATACTTCTTTACTTTAAATGTGTAATCTTACAATACAATTTATCTCAACAACTAGAAAGTGTTAACTTTGTTGCAAAAGCCTTCTTTGGGTTTATCTGGATTAAAATTTCTCCTAGTTAGCATCAATTTCTGAAAGTGATTTATCTCAAGATTTAAAGAAGAAAACATTCAAAATCAAACCTATAAATTTGAATGTATAAAAATTACATTGTACACTTACACTCATGTTCTCTGGGGGAAGCAAATTTCTCAGGAATTCGTTTTGAATGAGATCTGTACAAACTGAATACATGTACTGCATGAGACTGGTCTGAGAATGGTATTTATGTGTAAGCAGAGATACTGTCATATCTCATCAAAATTGTTAAAATTTGATATACAAATACCATGAAGACGAAAGACAAGCTAGTTTGGGATATTTGGTACAAGATTTTTCTTTTCTGTCACTATTCTCATACATTTGTCTTTGAATGTTCAACAGTTGTTAACTTCTCAGATCAATAATGTTATATTGAGGGTTGTTTTGTGCAGTCGTTAACATGAACATATTGGTATATTCTCATATCTGTTTCTTTTCGAAAACAGAGTATCAATTAGAAATTATCATGAGCTCATGTTTGTGGGAATTTTTGAGAACTTACGTTTTGATCTTTTTGAATATTTGATCTTCTTTTTCATGTACAAAAAAATGGAGTTGATTCTATGAAAATATTTCAGAATGGATGTGAAATATTGCATATGTTGGACACCTCTACGAATCATACACAAACTAATGTGCTTTGTAATTTATTTTTGTTTGTGCCTTTTGATAATATTGTTTTAACTCTTTTATCACAAAGCATAAACAAAGCAAACTTATAAAACCATTAAAATCTTGTTTAAATACTATTAAAGATATATCGACAAGTTGAATTTGAGATACTGAAATGTTGTTTGTTTAATAAATCCAAACGATTTCCATTTGTAAAACTGACAATTCTTTGTTTTGAGTCTATCAGGACAAAGTTTCATATTGAAAGTTAATAGAATGCATATAGTTCTACACTTGGAGTTGTCATAATGCACATTGGAAGCCTACAAAGCTTCTATTTTCTTCTGAAAACCAAGATATTCAAAAAGTCTCAACAAATTAAATCTGACCAAATTTTACAAGAACCATTTCATGTACACTGTACCTCAAATCAAATTTGTTGTTAGACTCTCATACATTGTAGATTCATATGTTTTATGTAAATCATCCATTGGAATTGGGACAGGAGGCTTTATGCCACAGTAATTTAGTTAACTTTTTCTGTCCCTGGCGTTCCAATGGTTGATAACTATGTCTTATTTTGTATTGTGTACACTGATATGTAATGTTTTCCTTTGCCGAATAAATAATAATAATAATAATAATAATAATAATTATTATAGCTTGTGGATCCGTTTAACATAAAAACTTAAAATTAATTTTTATCTCTTTCAGATGAAATGCATATTATTCAAATTAGAATAATCAGTATTAAACAAACAGTTGTTTTATGTTACAAATAGATACGATAGATGGTAAGATATGATTAATTTCAGCAAGATTGGAGATACATTTAGGATTGATTATAAGTTGCTTTTTATGTTACAGGACCCAAGAATAGTCAATTTCTTCTTTCATATTCTATTGCAAGATAATTAGTTAGTGCACTTGTTAATTTGGTATCCATTCACTCAGTAAGAATGCAGGTCGCTAATCCCACACAATTTACACAGATAATTTGGAAATGTTATCATTTAAATATGATATATACAGTATATAGCTTATCAGGTGTATTCTCTCACACACCGGCTTTATAAATATTGAAATAAATGCACACTTCGAGAAAGAAATGAATAGATAAAAAGCATGACCACTTAAGCTCCAAGTCTGGCCAACTATGTTTGATGTACATTGCCTGCGTTTATTATACAAGTAATATTTCAAAGAGTACAGTATATATGTATCAAAACGTGAGAAAGTTTCTTCCCATTTACGTTTGTGTATCGTGATTGGTACACTGAAGTCATGTGATTAAAATCATGATAGATATTACATTTGAAGATGTTTTTGTCTGCTTTGTATTGTGTACATGTGAATATTATGTCTGTAAAATCAGATTCATCATTCAAGATTAATTATGTGTAAAACATAAAATTGCTTCCCATTATAATGCATGCAACATAAACATAGACAAAATATGGTATCGTGTGTTGAGAGTAAGCCTGGTATTATACTGTGTGAGATGAGATGAGTAAACGCCTTTCTTGCTCCCAATAGATGGTTCCAAGAAAATAATTAAAGGATCATGAAGAGAAAAAACAGAACTGCTAGTGTTCCAGACAATATGACAAATAGCCTATTCAATATATGTCACATGCAATGATTTCTGTGTTAAACTAAAATCTCCAACTATCTTTATGGACTAGGTGAATATATCTGAATTGTTAAAGTCAAATTACAATGTAAATGTTTTATTTCATTTCCAAAATATGCCATCTTGACAACCCCCCCCCCCCCCAAATAATTTTTTTTTTAATGAAAGAAAAAAATATGCAAAGAAAACGGGTCCGTCATAACCTAATTTCCTAATTATAACTAAAGGGATCACACTAAGATGATACGTTTTGCCCATCTTAAGGCCAAGGTCTGGATACGCCATTTTAAAAGCCTTATTTGAAATTTGATTTGATCTTTTTTTCTTCTAAAATGTAGAATATCAATTGCAGCCATCTTTGTTTTTGTGTACTTCGTAAATGCACTTCGAAAGAGAGAGAGAGAGAGAAGTGGTGCGATAGGGAGAAAGAGAGAGAGCGAGTACTAAAATGGAATACTAAAAAGGAATTAAAAGAGGTAGAGGGCGGCAATTAGAGCGAGAGAAAATTGATTATTGCAACATCTACAGAAGAATGGTTTGTAGCCTATAGATGAAAAGTCTGACAAAATTTGAACGGAATGAAAGTGATGTATTTGCCGTATCCCGATTGCATTAATAATTGAATATTTACGAAAGGACAACAAAAAGGCATCAAAAAGTAATATCTTGGTCTAAGGTCTGACATCGAGGAGAACAAAAATAGAATAGGCTTTTGTGTATTCAGCGCGTTCTATACCCATTACCGAATTGGGGTTTTAATTATTTATATACTCATTAGTTACTTGGGCGATGACCTCGATTTGGTATTAAACAAATAATACAAAAGAAAAGGTCCCTATAGTTACAATTGTTTTCTATTTGCAATTATTATCGGTAACATAATTTTTAAAATTCGGATCCTAATTAATCCTCCCTCTCTCTCTCTCTCTCTCTCTCTCTCTACAACTCTGTCTCTGTCTCTCTGTATTTCCTCTCTCTCTCTCTCTCTCTCTCTGTCTTTTGTCTCTCTCTCTCCCTCTCTTTCTGTGTCTGTCTGTCTCTCTCTATCTCTTTGTTTTTCCTCTTTCTCTCTGTCTCTCTGTCTCTCTCTCTGTATTCTCTTTCTCTCTCTCTCTCTGTATTTTGTCTCTCTCTCTCCCTCTCTTTCTGTGTCTGTCTGTCTCTCTCTCTATCTCTCTGTTTTCTCTCTTTTTCTCTGTCTCTCTCTCTCTCTCTGTATTCTCTCTCTCTCTCTCTCTCTCTCTCTCTCTCTCTCTCTCCCTCCCCCCCCCCTTCTCTCTCCTTTTCTTTCTCTCTCATGTCATGTCATGCTACAGGTATTATGGAACTTAATTTGAACGCGGGTGGGTGGGGGGGGGGGTGCAGCAGTCCCTATATCGTGCATCGTATGCCTAATGGGTACGCGTCCCCTTCACCCTTGAGCTGTCTTACCATGCTCTCTAACCACTACCAACAGTATCTTCAAACTCTTTCCATAATTTTATGATTAGCCTTCATCCTATGGTCGAATAGTTGATAAGCGCGGTCGGCAATCTCTATACGGATATATATGCATGTATACGATTTTATTTATAGCGCGCGATATATACAATAAACAACGACAATGAAAGACGCCCTATGAATTTCTGTTGATTTCTATAACCACGTTATCGCAAACATTTGATTACCCCCCACGAAGTAATATTTTTTGTTATAGGGATGACATGTTCCCCGGATGAAAGCCATGTTGTTTCTATCAGGTCGCTATCCATCACCCCGGCCATCGCAACCATGACGAACAATAATCGAGAACGAAGCATTACCGTCGAAGCATCTAATGGTATTCATAGTCTTCATAGCCATTGCTTATCAGGGATTTTTAATCAACGCATCGCATGTATTGTACCTTATCGATTTCTCTTTTGATTATCCAGAACAATGACTCGATCTTGCTATTCATTACCATCGGCAGGATATGACTATTTAAAGAACTGCCCGGCAGATAACTCTTATGTGTACTGGTTTCCTGGTAGCAGCTAAACGTGCGCCATACATCATTTCCCAATCCGTCTTCATTTCGATAACACTGTCAATTATGGTTTCGCAGGACGTTGCTTTTAATACTAGACGCTGGATATCTTTTAATAGTTTAGCGCTATGGATGAGTTAAGTGGAAATACCGATATATCAACGAGGAGTAAACGTGAGTATTATTTGTACAGTATTTGTTTTCTAATTGTAGATTATTGGCCTACCATCGGCGAAAGACTCACAAACTTCAAGTGATATTGTCGAATAAATCGTCATGTTAGTGCGTGCGGTTAAATTGCGTTTGAATGCGCTTTATGGAAGGGAGGATAATATGAGTATGTTCTAAAAGTAGATAAATTATAGACGTAAACATCATAGAGTAGGCAGATCGCTAGAAAGGTCATGTAAACGTTTTACTCTTGAGACTTTGATGATTATTAACACACGATTGATTATCACCTGTGCCACGGTGCCACCATTACCTCAGCTGCTATATAGCCGTTTATTATAGACGATTGTGAGTAGAAATGAAAGCAAATAGTGTTATATGAATAGCACAATTAAAAATATATATATTCAATCATAATATATCTTCAGATTAGCCTTAAATGTCAGCTTCTACTTGTGACATATTCTTGACATCATTACCGTTCAATCTACTTTTATGACAACCACCACCTATGACTCCAACATCAACATCACCACCAACACCACTACCACCACCAACCCCTACCACCACGACCCCTACCACCACTACCACCACCATAATCGTCATCACCTTCACCACCTGGCACCACCATCTAAATCATCACTACCATCACCATCACCATCACCACTTCCACCACTTCCACCATCACCACTACCACCATCACCAGTACCACGTACCACCATCAACATCACCACCACCTACACCAACATCAACATTCGTTGCCATGGCATTATGTTCCATTTAGTATCAACTAATCTCCATCATAGTTTCATTCTCTGATATTGCGGGATGAATAGGCCTAACTAGCCAAACACAGTTCTTTCATTACACTCATGGTCATCTAGCTATTGTGTATAAATTAAGAATATTTGTCCTTGCATTTCGCTCTGTCCGAAGCAAATGAATCATATTACGATACGATCAATAATATCAGTATTAAGATCTATACAAAGGGGCGGGCGGGGGGCTGAACTCACTCATATGACTAATTATAACCAGTAATGTATTGTAGTTGTTGATTCTTGTCGAACATTATTATGGAAATTAATGTTGTTTTGTTTTGTTAACAAAGATAGTATATTTACCTTGAAATAAATGTAAAAAATTGCGTCACAAAAGATAAATCATAATGTTATAAATAAACAAATTAATAAATGCAAAAAAATTAATGCAGCTGATATACTTCGACGCATATAAGCTCATTTTACATGATCTTTATTCTTTTTGGGATTCGTAGATTAATTGCCCTCGCAACCTGAAATAATATTGTCTTAATCATTGTTTTACTTTATAGTGTCGCAAATAAAAATACATATATTCAAAATCTTTTACAGTATATAAATCTAGAGTGCATTTTCTCTCTTTTTAAATCTAAATAATTATATACCGAATTAATTTTAATTTCAAAATACAATGTAGTTTCACAATTGAGCATACCATTAATGGTACATGTACATACATTGTAAAATGACGCGTATTGAAATCCCGCCAAAAGAAAATACCGTTAATATTGTAATTTCTTAGTATTTGTGATCAAAATCCAAATTAGATCAATTTCATTTAAATGTGTTTTTCAACGTAAACAAAGAGATATCATGACTTTTTACGATTTACATCATGAACACAGTATTAATGTTCATCATTATAAAGTAGATTAGTTTATTTTTTCACGGCAAAACGACGCGTAACGCAAACCAATTAAATAACCCTGACTGACTTTTTTTCAGTTGATCCAGCGTGAAGGACGTACTATCATCTCCTCGAACCTTTTCGCTATAACGGCTTCATTCAATTATCTAATTATGTAACGAAAGTGACGAACGCAGTGGTATTTAATTCTAATGAATTCATATTTGTATACCTGGTCCTTGAAACGCCCTACTTCCTGTCAATTTCTGGTCCATTTACAAGTACCAGTGCCTGCCCTACCTGACATATTTACTCGTAAATTATTGTTCAGCGTTATTATAAATAATTAAGCGATACCGCAGTTTTCTCTTTAATGGAAGTATATCGTCATGGTTATGCTCCAAGCCCAATGTAAGATGATATCTTAATTATATTTCCTCCATAAATTAAAGTAATATTCTTTTCCAGCATCTTTTGACACTTTTTATAGTCTCCTATTGAAAGTCAGTGTCTCGTTTGTGTTATTTTCTTGTATGCCATAAGCAATTAAGCGTTAAATTTATTTTCTTTGTTCCATTTTTTCAGGATTACCAAAGGAATTGGCAGATGAGGTATGTATGATCTGCAGATTTCCCGTCTTTTCAAAATATCAAATATTATGAAATAATAAACCTATGCAAGGTGAAATGTCTCGGAGCAAAAAGATTTAACATAATAAAGAGAAACTTTAAAGTGCAATGAAATGATTGTCAGGTGTTAAATGGTAAGTTATCCCAAATCGTTATAGGATTGTTATCTTTAGAATACATGCCATATCATATCAACGAAAATCCGATACCCAGCATTAGGTACCACAACGGATTGAAAAGTATAGAGAAACATTTTACCCCCTCCCCTTCTCGCTTTTCTGATATATATATAGTTTCCCCAAATACCATATTGAGTTTATTTTGAATTTGTAAGAGAAAATGAAACCTTGATTGTATATTCGAGTGAGCTCATTAGTATGAATAGTATAGAAATAAATGAGTACGAGTTTATTGAAAGTATAATTAATTCCCACCGAATTGAGAAATATAATACGATCAATACATTTATCATGATGATGGGAAAGAGATAACAATCAGAAATCAATACAATTGTTGTCTATGTCAACGGTACGTGCGGTGAAGTATAGATTCCCTACAGCTGGATGTTTACCAACTATATCATCCCGTCGAATACTTATCCTGTCAAGTATTGTTGCCTGGTGAGACCACGTAGTGACAATGATCAGTAGCGTAGCTAACGGGGCACGTGCCCCCCCCCCCGTAACACATAAATAAAGATCGAAAGCGAGAAAGAAAGTGAGAGGGGAAACATTGTACTGAAAAAAGAAGAGAACATGATTGGACTCCCTTCGACACCCTTAACGCACTCGATAATTTGTTTTCGTAATTCCTTCACACTCATCAACTCATACACAAAGATCGTTTAAACACTTTTTCATTTTAAGTTTTACCTTAAGATTTTTTTTGTTTTTTTGAGGCCGCCATCCTTGTCAAGCTTTGCTTATGATTGCGGTCTCTTAGTGCACTTTTCCAACAGAATAATTCGGATAATACTTTAAATTTATGATAATATGTTATGGAAATAATAAGTTTCGTTATTATGTACATATATTATGTAAAAAAAACATTTTGGCATGATGAAATTATTGTTTGTTTATGTTGTATTATACCTTACATTGATATGTTCTTTGTTATTCAGTTATATTTTATTTGGAAAAAATGCAGAAATAAAATAAAATCAAATCGAATAAGACCAGCCGCCCCCATCCCCCCCCCCCCCCCCACCACCACCTCCTGTCCGCCCCAGCCCCATGGCACCAATTATCCCTCAATGCTAGGATCCATGAAACGTCATTGTTATGACAATAATGCGGTCACGATGTCATACTGTATTCACTTGGCCTAGGAAACAAAGATTCAAATTCGCACCTTGCATAAAGGGGTACAATAGCAGCATCACCTACGGTGCAAACTTAACCCTGTTAGGGTTCAGTTGGTTGGCCTATTTCCTGTTAGAGGTGCAATATTTGAAACCCTGGAATCTAGGGTGTTAAATATCAGTTTCCAGTGTAGAGGCATGATGGGAATCGATTGAACCTTTAAAAGTCCAATTTCGCACCTATATATTCACTTGTCGCTGTTATATCGGTAGGAGTGCAAAATAATGTATAGATAGTTCTTTTCTTGTGTCGCCATTGATTATACATTGATACAGCCCAAATCACGAATTTGAATATACAACTGCTTGATATAGAATAGAAATCGCAAGCAAACCATTACAATGTACTAAACCATTAGCAAACAAATCAAAACCTTTAAAATATACTATTGACAGAATTTGATGATTTCCACAGTAAAATATTATGCAAACGCTGTCCTATGTTGAGAATACAGAATTGTAAACAAGTTTATGGACTACTATCCTTGATAGGCTAATGCATATATAAGTAAGGTTGATGTTTCTCAGTGCATGCCCCTGGCATGCACTACACAGTTAAACCAACTACTAAGCAATACACATATATATATAATCATCGCTAATATACCAATCCAGATTGACCTATAACTTTTTTAGAAGGGAGGGCATACGGATGCAGATTTATCGATTAAATAATTCCGAACTCCTCGGATCTATTATGATAAGAGGTAAGGTATATGATGAAATCATTTACCTCCATAAACATTGCCACATGTAGTATGGATCTACTGATGTAGAGAGAAAGACTGAGAGAGAGAGAGAGGGAGAGAGCGAGAGAGAGAGAGAGAGGGGGGGGGGGTAGCAATAAAATAGTGGTAAACTGTAGTTTTTTTTTCATCTTATTTGTTTCAATGATGGAAATAAATGTATAAATGATAACATACACCTTAGGTAACCAGGCGGAAATCCCTCGCGAACTTATACACGATGTAGGCCTAATCTTTCCATCCTCCCCCCCCCCCTCCCTCTTCTTCAGCATCATTTTGTCCTATAGGACCCGTTTCACAAAACCTTTTTTCAATGACAAATGACAACATTCAGTGAAATCTCTGCTGATAACCAATCAGAAGCAAGGATTTCCCTAGCTTATAACAAAAACCGTCATTATTTTGTCACTGATGATAAGTTTTGTGAAATGGGACCTTGTTCTTTCCTTCTCTCCATCACAGCGCATAGGGATATATTTATGATATGCGCTATATAAGTATGGTCTATTATCAGGGGCGGATCCAGCTTTTTATAAAGGGGGGGGTTGGGATGGTATGCGAGGGAGCGTAGCGACCGAGTCCAAGCGAGCGGAGCGAGCGAGGGGGGAGGGTGTGGGAGGGGGGTGTCCCCCTCCCACAGTAGGGAAAATTTTTGAAAATCTAGTGTGTGAAAATGGCGTTTTCTTGCGATAAGATTTAAAAAAATGGTCCCCGGATTTTGTTTTGGGGGGGGGGTTGCAACCCCCCCAACCCCCCCCCCCTAGATCCGCCACTGATTATTATCATCACCGTTATCACCATGGTTGTGTAAACAGGTCGAGACTCCAGGCAACATCTTCGCGCTCTCTAAGGAGGAGAGGAAAGCAAGGCTCTTCCATCTCAGGTACAGCGCTAGAGAAGATGCTTACTACCGATATGGTTCTGGAGAGCCCGCCTTGAAGGGCTGGAAAGAAGGAGCTTTCAATGTCGTCAATATGCAGCGGTACCACGCCATCAAGGGGCCTCAAATAGGAGAATGGGTAAGAGGTCTGGGTGAGACTATAAAGGGCTTGCTCAGAAATGAAGCAATTTATAAACCGCGGTGTTTTAAATTGTTCATGTGGAGATGAATGGCAACTGCGCAAAACAAAGGTCCCAACTGTAATTACCATGGAGTCACTAAAGCTTTAGTAAGTCCATGCGGTAATTACCGAGCTCTATATTATACGATTAAAAAAAAGTGAAGCATAATACTCGTACGTCATCTAAGAAGAAAAAAGGGGCGGTTTACTGCGTCGTATATGAACGAGGCCTTAAAAGTCGTAAATGGGTAATGGCGTAGCTATACGGGGGGGGGGGGGGGGGAGTAAGTATAGCGACATGGCGATATTTTTATGACATATTTAACATATAAAATGTTATTTTCGAGGGTATTTTCCTGAATGATTTTTCATTCCATCGCTACTATATGAAAATATCATCAAATTTATTTTGTATAAGTTATCACTATCGTCTGCCATAGTCAATTACAAGGTTCAACAATTTCCATCCACCAGACCTATTTGACTCGGAAACCCAGACACTCCAGTGGATCTATCAGTTGGTTCCTGGATCTAACCCAATCTGGTCTAGTGGTAGACCAGGTCTATGCTCTCACCTATAGTCGGACACTCTCAGGTGGAAACGTAACCTTTGACATGAGACGCCCAGATTGTCCTCCGAGCAAGGAGCACAAGACAGGTGAATATTGTTTACCTTTCGATTTTCTTGGGGTGATGAGATGGGGGTTACAGCTGGATGTTTGATTTTCTCATTTATTCATGGGGAAAATTGTTTATGTTTTGATTGCGGTGTTTGTGTCAGGTGCAGATGTAAACAAAATCATATTTAATGGGGAAGAAATGTCAAATGTCTTTTTCAGATTTTCTTTTTTTTCTAAACCATCATTGAGAAATCACATGAAAAAAACATGTTAACATCTGGATATAAAGAGAAGACGAAGTGAAAGGAAAACAGAGATGATGAGGCGAGGCGAAAGTGAGGACGTATAGTAACAACAGCAACAATTATTGTATGAAGTAATTATCATTCTTATTTATTATTTTCATAGAAAGTAGTATCAACGGTCTAATCTTTGCGGCCTACCTAGATGGAGGGTTACGCAAACACGAGAGGGCGCAAACTCAACTCTTCTTCCAAGATTGCCTAGAGGATCCTGAAGGCTTCCCATTTGATCTCCTTATCACACTGAAGGTAAATCGAGGCGAGAACTGGAGAACTTATTTTGTTGTTGAAAGGAAACATATTTTGTTTATATTATTGAAAGTACTATTCAGCTTTTATTTCGCATTAAAAAAAGTACAGACGAACCTGTCTTAGTTAGTAGCCATCCCTCTATAACGCCACCTGTCTATAGTGGTCATGCATTTCGTCTCCCTCGAGAAATATATGTTGTAGAAAGGTCACCTTTTTACAGTTGCCAAGTTGTTTTTCTTCCCCTTTGTGCCCTTAGAGGTAACACAAAGTTTTGCTATGTGGTCAAAATGAACATATTGGAAGCATATGCGATTTAACAATGTTCAATGATCAATGTCGCGGTTGAAATCGAGTCGAAAGTGATGAAATTGTAAATAATAAACTGTTTATGTTGTATAGCTCCCTCTAAAGACTGATATCACTTTAGCTTTAAAACAATGTTTCTCGACTACAATCGACTGATTTGCTATTCCCGTTTGGAAATTATATATCAGACTTGCATAGTCTGAGATTTTCATGGTCGCAGCTACCATGTAATGGTCTAAGACGTTATTTGAAATATTTGACATTTACTGTTTAAAAGGCGCATTACGAAGTATCAGCATAAGATATATAATATATATAAACATGTATATCTATGTTGCTTTTTCATGTTTGCTTCAGAATACATTTCTAAGATTTGCCGAGGAGAATGGAAAATCTTGTATCTATAAATCAAATGTAAAGGCAGTTTTTTTTTATTGATCATCTTGACGTTACAAATGCTTTGGACAAGTATTCTGTCATAACTCCTGTCTCCCCTGGTTGTTTTCAAGCTGTTTCTTTTGCAGATATCGAGTGAGCTTTTGTGTGATATTCTTATTCAGACATGTATTTGCTTCTACTTTTGTAGCCATCAGATTCAAAAGAAGGCAAAACAAACAAACCAACAACGAAACCCGGACCTCTACAGCCCTTATCCTTTCCTCCAAGACCTCATAATGTGCCTACCGAACCACCAAGGTGCACGTGCGTCCGCAATCGCAAAGGACGTCGAATCAGCGCTTCCATCGCCGACTTCAGGGACAAGCCTTCGTGCTACGAACAGGACGAATGGGATATCATATCTTCAGAAAAGCTAGAAAGGGGTCGAACTGGGATACGACCGAACGGTTTGGATACTTGCTCCGTGACCAAAGACGTTAACGCCAATGGATCGATGTTTCTTACTGAACCGAACAGGACAATGCCAAGTCATGGGGCAACATTGACAAACCCGCATAAGAGAAATGAACGAATGGGGTCTGACCGAGACAATGGAAGTATTAACCGAGCAAGGGCAGAACAGAATGTAGAGACATCAGAATGTCCAGAACATGGGATATCTAGAAGATTCTCTGTGGCATCAACAGCTTGGGAGCATAGAGTCATTGACAATGAGAACCTGGTGAGTAAAACAGTTAGTTTGAAGTGCATGTCATTCCCCACTTTTAATCATACAAGTCTCTAGAGCAATTTTTCATTCTGTATGGCTGGCTGCATATGTTGGTGGGTGTGTCTTCATGTATTCGCAACCTTACTTAGCTTGGTGGAGGAGGCTAAATTATTCGTTTCAATGAGGCCTAAACAAAATGTTGTATTGCCCTTTGCGACCGACCCAAAAAGTCTTCTTTTTTTACCGTTTTTTAGTGGCATTAAAAACTGAGAAATATCAGCCCAAAGGGAGAAAAGAAAGGGGAAAAAACTCAAAAAAGAAAGATTTCCGACCGGCCGACCCATGGTTTGGCACCTAAAGTGCAATACAACTTCTTCTTTTTTAGGCCTGTTTTATTTTTAGCTGTTTTTCCGTTTACTGATTTAATAAAATGTTTTTATACTTATTGGAGCTGGAATAGTAAGACCTCAAGTAGCAATCTGCAGAAATATAAATTTTAACCACTAGTGACTTACATTTAACGCAAGTCATTGCAACACAGTGAAAAATGACAAACTAACAGATCCACACTAACGGTAACCCCAACTTTTTAAAATTGGTCCTAGCTGTTAAATTCTTAATATACACAATGGGAACTCAGTATAAAGGACTCTGGTATATTGATGTATCTGTTATAACAAGGTGATTTTGCTGGTCCCATCTCTTTACATTTTTATGTATTTTTACCCTGATATAAAAGGTAATTTCCTTGGTCCCAAGGACCTTGTTATAACAAGTTTCTACAGTACATTATGATGCAACTGTAATGGTCATTTTATAATTGTGTTCAACTGAATTAGCTGTGTTCTACATGTATGTAACTACCACTACCAGTAAATGATCTTATGGTTGTTTATCAATTGAACCTTCTAATCCTTCCTTTCCCAGGTCGAGAGTAGACGAAAATCAAGATGTGTCATCTTATGACGGACAGAACGAAACAGAGACAGGAGGAATACAGTCAAGCCTGCTCTAGTTAAAGATCACCTGTCTACAAAGACCACATTTCTTGGCTCCCTTGGGTGGTCTTTACAGAAAGGTTTCACTGTAATCGGTGGATACACCAATGGACTCATTTCGTTCAAAGGCCATCTATCCCACTCCGAGAGAGCAATGGAGCCTGAACAATTATTCATAGAATTCATCGTTTGGCTCTCAGTGATGAATAATATTTTGCCGTGACGAAGTTCAGGGAACATCATTCATCAGAGAATCTGGGAACTGGCACGATGATCATAAGATTGCACTTGATATTACAAGACATTGATCTACATTTACCACACTCAACCCAGGTGATGTAAATGGGTACCTGGCAGGAATTAATCCTTGAAATGCTGGAGCGCTGTAATGGCAGCTAGGCTAAATCAGGGGTAATAATAAATGCACCTCGGAATAGAATTTCTAGATAGACGGCGCTATAGAAATGCCTATAATTATTATTATTATTACAACTGATGTGGCACAAGCAATTCATTATCAAGATTGACTAAAGAGTGGATTTACAACTTGTATTGCGAAATATATATATCTCCTCTTCTATGCACACTTTTTCTGAAATGGTCATTTTTGCCGTGTTGTTGGGACATATGGTTTGGTGACAAGTGCTCTGGGATATATTCCGTTGTCGATACAGGGTTATGGTTGGGATTATTATATTATATTATTATTATATTATTTATTAAATTAGTGGTCATTATTTTGCCTGACTGCTAAGAAAGAATAGTAAGCAACCAGAGGACCGACAGCTTTAGGTCCTCTCAGAGAGACCTGGTAATGAGGATTAATGCCTTACCAAAGAGCACAAGCGCATCGCCTTGGTCTCGAACCTGGGTCACCGGATTACGAGACCACTGCTCTACCAACTGAGCTATCGATTTCATCATGTTAGATTCAGGATTAGGGGTAGATTAAAGAACATGTATAGTGTTGGTCCAAGATTGAATCTGAGAATTCTGTTAGTGCAAGATATTGACCAGAGAGCAATTATTGCTGGAGCATGCATTGTACTACCCCTCTCTAGCTTTGTCAATGTTATTTCATTAGTTTCATTACATTACCTTCAATAATATAACATTTACAAAATGTTTGACTATTCCATTTTCTCCTTCCCTAATATCCACATTCTGCTTCCTTTTAAATATATATTACTGTCGATTGCTGAGCTTGTAACCCTTTCTCAAAAAGGACTCTAGTTCTGCTATGATATCAGGCAATTCCATGCACAAATTATTGTACAATTTTTGTTGTAAACCTTAATTAAGCTTCATTATATTGTTTTGAGGAGGTAGGGGGGGGGGGTAGAATTTTCCAGCAAAATAAATGGGCAACAATCTGTCGATGACTTCACTGGATGAAATATTGTTAATCTAGAATGTTCATAAATGTGCAAGTCTCTGGATAAGTGCGTTACCTACCCTGCAGAATTGCCCTACATCTAAGCATTTCCGTCCTGACTTGAGAAATGCAGGATCAAATATATTGCAGGGCTCGATACCAACTTTTTTGGAAGAGGTCTGGATAGAACTTTTTACAATATGTATGAGGGCAGGTCCAAGCTATTTGGATTGTGACGTACGGGACATTCAGAGACTTTAAACAAGAAATAACAACAGATGAAATTATTTATATGGCTATCTTTTGGTATGAGTCTGTGGCTATTATGGGCTAGTTCATTTGTGGAAAGTTTTAATTCTGACTAATTTTTTAATTAATTGTTAATGTAATTAATGTGCAGCGTGACGTACGGTTCACAGCGTCATGCACGTCACGCTGCACATTAATTACATTAACAATTAATTAAAAAATTAGTCAGAACTAAAACTTTCCACAAATGAACTAGCCCATAATAGCCACAGACTCATACCAAAAGATAGCCATATAAATAATGTCATCTGTTGTTATTTCTTGTTTAAAGTCTCTGAATGTCCCGTACGTCACAATTCAAATAGCTTGGACCTGCCCATGAATGAGCCCTATGTAAAAAGTGCAAAATCTTGGGGGGTCCAGACTCAGATTTTGGGTACCCCAGCTGTCCGGGGGCCTGTGGGTGTCGAGCCCTGTGTATTGTATGAAAATTATTGCTGATATTTGTAGTCTTTTCAAAATTTCTTTTAAATAGTAATACAATGTATATCAGTTTTCAAAATAATAATGCAAATAAAAAACCCAACCTGTGTATGTGATTTGGCTGTGAGCTGATACAAAATCTGACTCATCACTACTCTTGCACTGAATACTATTACTACTCAAACAAATAATATTCTCTTATTCAAAGCTGATCAGTGAATGGAATAGACCTGATTTTAATAGATTATAGACTTGTCCATACAAAGTCTGATAATGATTTTAAGGTGTAGTACCTCACAAACATATCATTTTTCTCAAATGTACAATGGAACACTAGACACAAGGAGCATGTTTAAACAATTCTTCTTTTCTGCCCCAAAAGTCATTTGATTACACAAAATTCTTGATGAGCGAGCCTTGACAGAAAAAGTAATATCCAAATTATCAGTATCATATACGGTCATGGAAAGCATTTTTCTTTGCTTTTTTTTTACAGGTGTATTCAGCAATATATTCTAATAATTTAATTGATTTTTTTTGTAAAAAGTGATGTTTAAAAGAACAAATAAAGTTTCTAACTGCAAAACATTGTGGTAGAAATCATATTTACTTATATCTTGGTGTTCTATCATGATTTTAGTACAAAAATTAGTTATAACATTGGATTTGGTCTGTTCTTTTGTTTGTTAATACATTTATTAATAATAATTGAAGTTGCATTGCTTAAAAATCAGGTAAAACTGTTAGGTTCTACTGAAAAACATAATTTCTTTTTTTAGTAGGGAATACATTTGGGTCTCATGCTGGCTCATCGGTTAAACCAAACCAAAACATCAACAATGATTTTTGTATTATACAGGGTGGCCCTGTGCAACACTTGGAGATCTGCAATGGCTTCCCATACAACCAGCTGTGTTGACGAACACATGACATCTCTCTTCGACATAGCTGAATGTATGGGAAGCAGTCATGCACAAAATACTCGCCGTTTTAAACGTGACTAAGAATGCAAAAGTAGCCATTTTTGTAATGACATTGCCTCACAAAAATAGCCTAAGAATCAAAACACCTTACCCAAAATTGATGATGATGATGATGTAATGTTACTAGAAAAAGAATTTTATGCTCAATAACACAAAAACCAATAACAGCGTGTCAATGATGTTTGCAGATCTTGAGTGTTGAGTTCTTTTGGGGCCACCCTGTATAACATGATAAAAAACATCATGCACACAAGTATCTTTCTATCCAACTGCACGTGAACAAGCATTCCATAACATCTGTAGTATTCAGGTATAGTCTCTTAGGGTACAGCACGACTTCAGTCTTCGTATATCTGCACCGACGGCCGGGGATTTAAAAAGAAAGATCACAAACTACAAAGTCCAAGAAAGATTGAATTGACTCATTTCTTGACGAACCCTTGGAGTTGGTTGAGAAAGCCAATGTATTGCCGATGTTCCACTGCACTGGATAGGTCTGAAAGCTTCTCACAGAAATCCTTATTGATGCCCCTCTCCGCTAAGTAGTTCTTCAGATGATCATAAAGGTCCTAAAATATTGATAGAGAGAAATAATTACTAATAATTATTACAATGATACAATTACATTCTGTTTTGTATAAAGCACATATCACATTATCTGCTGCAAGCTACGAGAATTATCTTATAAAAGTGCTACATAATGAAGTATTTTAAGGCTTCTTGCTCTTGGGCAAGTGTAGTTATCTTCAACGACTCTAGATGTACTTCCAAAATAAAACATTTGTTAGATAGCTATGTAAATTGACAGGACTAATTTTTTTTTTTTTAATACGAGAGTTGGAAGAGCCAAGCCAGTATTGGGCATTGTCATTATAATATTCCCACATAATTAATCAAGTTTATTAAACCAAGTTGATGCACCTGAGTGGCATGGGTCATATTTATACAAATATAGAAATCAAATCAATTTCTAGAAGAAAAGGGCAAAGATATTTTAACAAGCAAGTGCTTCAAAATGACTAGCTATCACTTGCTTGAATGAAGCATAAAGCTTGCCTTTTTTCCAAGATCCCTTCCCTTTCCCTTTGCTTTCCCTGAAGTATTGTTTCAGACAAGATCAGCGATTATTTGTTTTGTCTTTGAGTCTTTTCTGCAGCGTATACTCTGCTGCAATAAAAGGATTTTAAAAAGGAATAACACTGACAGCTACCCTCGGCCCCATCTCTAGAGCATACCCGCCAACCTTTCAAAGCAAAAATCAGGAATCCGTCAAGGCAAAATAAGGAATACAATCATTTTGTTTACTTTTCACAGAGAAGTTTTCAGAAAAAGAGAGGAATCTAGCTAGGGTTTATAACATTGGTTTGAGGGCCTAAAAAATATGAATGCTAGATTCTAAAGATTGTGTGCGGCAAGCACTGAATCCAATGACCGGGGTAATTGTATATCTGTAAGTGCTTAGAGACCTTGTATTAAACGCTATATAAGCAAATATTATTATTATTTCCTTTACCCCGTTCATGACCTCTGACCCGACACGGTAAGCGCCCTCAAGGGTGTCCGTCGATGCTCCCTCTTTGGCAAAGAGAACCTCATCGATGAGGAAGAGCTCATCATCATCGTCAGGCTCTGCATCGACCTCCTGATCATCTAGGACATCGTCTCTCTGATAGGCACAGCTTATTCTCAGGCTGTTTGCTCCTCCCTTGCTCACCTCTACGTTGAAGTCTGGATACGATCGCATCTACATGGGAGAAGGAAAAAAGGGCTGTTAACGTGATCTAAATAGAGTAGTGTCTACAGCAATCTGCATTTAAGGCTTGTGTTTTCCTTTATCTTTTCTTTGCTTTTACCTGTTCAGCCCGGGTCATTTGCCCTTCAAAAGCAAAGCATAGTATTAAAAGTGTATAATAATAATAATAATACTCAGTTTATATAAACTATAAAGCGCTTATTACAATCACTAAGCGCTTCCAAACTTGGAGATTATTACCCCGGCTTTAGCTGTGCTGCCACTCTCTCACACTACTATGTAGTACACGTTTCAAATGTGAACAATTCACACATGAAATAGTTGGATATTGCACCAAAGTTACTTTATTATTTTAAGCATCCAGGTATGATTATCCAGTTCTGCATATTACTACTTTTCATATATGTTTGTTTTCCTCCTTCCCACCCCAAACAAAAATTAAATAAATAAAATGAAAGAAAGAATGAAATAAACTCTAATTCATAATCCATGTTCATTGTGTATTCTTGAATAAAAATGTTTGATTAATTAATTAAAAAACTTTGACTTCGCTCAATAGTGCTTCATGCTGCTGCTCCTAAACAGGGCTCACTACTATCTGGTGAACGTGAGCTCCCAATTATTAATTGAACGTTTTCGAAACACCCTCAATTTCATTGTTTGAGCAGGGTAGTACGCATACTCCTTAAAAACTTCAATCCAAACTAGTGCTGTAACATCACGGATATCTCCAATTCCGTTTAACCGCCAGTCAAAACCGGACGGTTTTCGGTTAAACGATTTATTTATAAAAAAAAAAAAAAAACGATTTTTTTTTTTTTCTAAACTTTTTTTTTTCTTCACCTCTGTCGGCAGCAAGCCAGGTCCGTGTGAAAAAGCGGGAAGGAATTTCATTTGTGCTTGTGAACTTGTCATAAATAATAGTAACAATTTCGATTTTAGAGGAATGTGTAAGATCATTAATGTAAAGTAAAAACAGTACAGGACCTAGGATAGAACCTTGTGGTAGGCCATGTGTTCAATTTGGATGAATTATTATTATAAATTACATATTGAGATCTATTACAAAGATTACTTTCAAACCAAGATGACAGACAAATTGGAGTGTTGTTCTAGTTTCAGAGTGGTGAGTCAACACACAGATTACTGAGCTGGGAGACATTGCCAGGCATAGTGCCAGGTGTAGGGGCATAAATCGAAACTTTAAAAAAAAAAAAAAAAAAAAAAAAAAAAATTAAAAAAAAAAAAAAAACGGGTAAACGAAACCGGCCAATTGAAAACGGAATCCGCCATGGGCGGTCGGATACCGGGCGGTTAAACGTTTGACTACAGCACTAATCCAAACCCCCTGTGAAAGGGTGATTGCGGAGCCCCGGCTCGTAAAACTCATCAATTACTCTAAACACATAACACATAAACTGGGGGGAGTAGGCATTTTAAAGACTGCAGTGCCAGAACTTTGGAAAGGGAAGGGAAGGGAAGGGGAGGGGGGGGGGGGGGGGGGGGGGGGGGGGCTGGTTTAGATACTCACTTCAGGAGCAGCTTCTTCTTGGCCTTCCTCAGCTCCACCCTCCATCTCTACTGAATGGTTGATGTTGAATCGAACTGTTATCCTGTTTTCAAATAAAGATCAGAAATAAATGTGTATTATTATTATATACACAAGTTTAAAAGTCAGAGTACAAGCTTCTTCAAAATGCAAGCAAAGCATCCAATTACAACAAATTTCTCAGGTCTATTTCTACAAGATCCACAGTACTAAGCGATACTAAGCTAAGGTATTTGGACAGTAGTGTGAAATGGCCTACTGAGAAAGCGGGGGGAGGGGAGGGGGGGGGGTCAACTCAATAGAAATACCTTCTAATGTGAAATAGGTACATGTACAACAAAACAAGATAAAGCAATATCTGTCATAATAATGAATCAAAAGTAACAGTTGTACAGCATCATAAGAGTTTAGAAAAACACTTTTCATTTTTCAAAGATAATTCTTTATGCTACACGTAACACGTAACTGTGAACAGGTCAGGTATTCCTTTTTACTGTTCATTTTAAGTTCAGCTGACCTTCACTGTTGTATGTAAATGCAGTGAAAAATAAATTTCAAAGTGGATATGATTCATTGCAGCAAATTAGGAAAGTTGTTTTAGAACCCCCCCCCCCCCCCCCCACTCCCAATACTTGAAGAAACACAACTATTACGTACATGTACACTGCATAAATAGCTGCCCCCAAGATATGCATGAACCATGAGAAAAACTAGGTTTTTGTTTGGGTCTATCTGTACATAGTCTATGAATGATACCAACAAATGACCTGCAAATATGAAGCTTTTTACCTCTCTGCTTCTATATCTCGAGTGAGTTTGATGTCTGCGTCGTTTACGGTAACTTCAAAACCTGGAACCTTTGGAACATTTGTCAGACTGCCTTGCTCAACCTCAATTTCCTCCTTCAAGAAATTCACTAAATCACTGTCAGCTGTAAACCGCAAAGAGAAAAATGGAAAAATTATGCACATGTGTATTAACTTGTAAGTATTTGAATTGAATTTCATATTTGTTTATTTAATATCAAGATTACAGTCGCAAACTTAACACACTCGCGCCCGCACCCCACCTCGGTACGCGAACGATATGCAAATGTGTTGTGCAACAGTTTGCTGTGAATCCCGTGAGAAAGTGTATATTATAAGTCCTTGTTTTTAGGAAAAAATACTCCAAAAAAGATAAGAAAATTGACACGAGGTAAAGAAACAAAACGCCTTTTCATGTCATGACCATTATAACTCAATTGATGAAGATTTAGTCAATTTCGGGTATATTTTATTTTTAGTAGGGTATCTCCACCCCAGAGTTGCGGGACAAAGTCTGGATATGATTCTGAACTAGCGCCCAGCTTGTTAGTGTTAGTCGCGTGGTTCATTTTCAATTTCATGTTTATTTGAATTGAATGAAACCTAAACTTGGGCTAAAGTCCAAACTTGCCAAGGCCCAAGCGTCAAACCGGTAGGCGGTAATTATCATGATATTAATGATTTAAATTACATTTCATGACATCAATACAAGTATTGTTAGGGACAAAGAGTCACAAATCTTCTATAGTTACCTTCGGTATGTAGACAAGCGCCTTTACAGCCACATGAACATGTTTTACTTGGTCTCGAAACCCTCGTTACTCCACAAGCCAGCGGACCTAGCGTGTCTCCCCCGCGGTTACCCGTAGAGTTTCGCCGGCTGCCGGTGCATAGGTTCCACATCGATCGTGACAATGTACGAGGTGTTTGACATTCTTCTGATGATTTCAGCAAATATCTGGATGATGATTTGAAGCTGCTAAATTGTCTGCCATTATTGACTGTCCTGCTGATTGCGTTTAGTACTAATCTGGAGGAAGAAAACGCCATTTTGATGTATTTCTCTAGCCGTGTGTTCTGCAACTACTGTAACACATGTGAGGATTTAGCTGATCACAACATGCTCTTCGTGGTTCAATATGCGTTTAGTACATACTTAACAAACTACTGGTGTAGCAGCGAAATCAAAGTCCGTGCATGCAGACACGCTTGCATCATAATAATTATCAGGGAGGTGACATAATAACTCCTTGATCATAATCTATGCGGTCCCACTTTTGTTTCAAGATTTCAGTTTTTACAATGAGAATACAAATACACGCAATACTATATACTCATAAATATATAAATGTATAAATTTACATGAGAAATCAAATTCAGAGTAGAGGAGCCAGCAACATAATAAATATATAAAATAAATCATGGTACATAATCCCGACTATCTCTTTTTCACTGGATGTCACAAGAAACAAAATATATAAACGTCATTATGGTGTAGACAAGGCCTTCTCAACTAGTTTATTAGAAGCGCCAAAACAAAAATGAATTGAGGTTGAAGTGCCAACCTGTATGTTTGGTGACTGTACTTTCGTACAGTTATAGAAATTCTACAAATTCATCATTATTTTCCTCTTCTTCCTTCTCCTCTTTTTCTTCTTCTCCTTCTTCTTTTTCTTCTTGTACTTAATATCATTTCTATCATCAGTTTAATGTTGTTATTATTATCTTTAATAAGTAGTTCTTTTAATTTTCTTATCTGTCTGTAAATATTACTATTTTAATTTATTAATTGTATACATGTCTGTAAGGGACCCCACTGGAAATAAGCTCTCGAGCTTTCGTGGGTTATCCTGTTCAAGCTGACTTATTTTTGATCTGTTATTATTGTATATTGTTGTATGTTGGAAGCTTGTCGAATAAAAATCAATCAATCAATCAATCGACTGTGTTACGAGGGGGCGTAGCGACCGAGCCGATACCGGATGGGGTCCAGGGGGCGAAGCCCCCGGAAGCTCGTGGATTTTAGGGCTTTTTTGAGGCCCAGATGTGGCATTTTTAACACCTTTTTGTTCCATAAATCATCAATCATAATTTTATATTGATGTGAAATAATTAGTACAATTCCTGGCTAAAATCTACACTGGAAGTATTATGTAGTTATTTTGGTGCAATAAACACGGAAAATGTCAAAATGAAGTGAAAATCAAACAAACAAAATGGCTTGCCTACATTTTGGGCTCAACTTCGACTGCGACTTTTTTTATTTTAAAATATAATTTGTTAATGTTGTTCTTTCTTTAATTTTTAATTTTTAATTTTTATTAATTTTTTGGAACAGCCGCGCGCCACTCTGACTGACCGCAAGCGCCACGAGTGGCGCGCGCGCCGCAAGTTGAGAAGGCCTGGTGTAGACCTACGACATGATTTAGGCCAGGGCGATTTTTCTTGCCCGATTATCAGTATTCATTTCTCTTTTAATCACCAGAGAATAATGAATTAAAGAGAGAAATCAAAAGCCTTTGTGACTCTTGATCGAGAGTTATAAAATGCATACTGATTTTACAAACAGAACACCTTACTGCGGTGATGACCGCCTGAATAGACTTTAATTCAAATTCTCGGGGGGGGGGGGGGGCTGCCATGCCAAGAAGCCCACCTCCTCCTCACCGTGACGCCCAGTTAGTTTTGAGCCGGTTAGAGAACCTTTAGAGGATTGACAAATGTATAGGGTTGCCTATGTGTTTCTGAATTAATTACCTATAAAACCCTATTTTAAAGCGCTGCTTTGAAAATATCATATGAATCAATGATGTGACATAAAATCCAATCAAGTTGAAATTCACAACGACATTAATGAGAAGGAATAAAATGATTGAAATTTTACTATTTATAGGCCTAAATTATAAACAATAAAAATCATAAGGGTGTAAGTTTATATGACAATAGCATGATTCATCTTTACAGCATGCAAACTTTGACTTGATATGAAATGCTCATTTTGAATTATCACATATCAATCATATCAATCTTGTTTTCCCCACCAACCTGCCAAGGTATAGGTCCAAGTCCTATCCGAAAAGTGTTGCTCGACGGTGAGAATAAAGACAATCACTATCGTGTTTAAGTCGTGAGAGGGCGGCCTTACCACAATGATCACACGAGATGAAGAATTTTGCTTTGCTGCAAACTCTGATATGGTCCCTTGCAGCTTGGATGGAGATTGATAGTCCATTTACGTAACGCCACATTTAATTCATTTCGAGGCCTATTTATGAATTGTTTCATTCAAATTTTACAAAATAATGATTGTATTTCAGTAGTCAGAATACAAATTTCATACATTGTCTTGTTGTTAAGTAGGATTTATTACCATGTTGGTCCGACCTAGCAGCAACTTGTATTTCAACTATTCAAATAGGTGAATGGTCAAGCTTTTCGCTGGGTAAACGTGAGATATTTTAAATACTCTTTGAAAAAGGGTCTATTGGTTGACCGTTTCCCCAACAGTGTACTAAGTCATTATTTAAACGTCTTTGGAGTTTGGTACTAAGTCAATAAGTAGGTTGCTTTACGTATCGTTTGTTGCAAACTAAGGTCGCGCATGGATAATTTCGACATAAAGAAATTGGATACAATGAATGATCAAAAATAGCATTAGGTCAATAGCTATTGCACAATTTCTAACCTTTTTAAAAAAGGGAGAACGGTCTGTAATACAAGACAAGATTACAGGAGCTTACGTTTGGGGAGGGGGCATACCTTATTTGTCCATTTAAGAAGGAAATGGGCAATAAAGACCTGCACGAGATATGAAAGAAACAAAGAGAACAGACAAGGGAAATGGATAATCAAATTATATTGCACAAGATATAACTATTTTGTCCTTTCAGTGAAAGCCTGCTTTATACAAATGTATAATTCACTGCTTAATGTCAAGTACAATATATATTGACTTCTTACGGTGTACCATGGCAACAAGCAAAATACCGTCTCCTAGAAAATACCTGCTCTTATTGTTTGTATTTCCCTTCACCTCAAATGGGAATAGGAATCTTTGCAGCAGAGAAACTACTTACCAATAATAAAAGCAATTCTTATATTATACAGAATAATTTTTGAGACTATTCAACCTATGTTGTAAAAATGATAAATTCACCCTAAACAAGCAAAACAATAAGTGAAAAGATACACATGAAGTTGTATAGTTATATAGTTTGATTTGATTTGATTTGATTTATATCTGCATTTTTAAACATAATACAAAATAATAATACCTTTAAATCATTTGAAAATAGAAAAATGCAGGACACCGTCAATAATTTACTAAGTATGTTAAAAGGAGCGTTGTCTCTCTTATATTTTGTATGCATGTTCACAATTTCACAATTCATTGAAGTTAACATCACATGAAAAATGAATATAATATAACAAATCCTTTTCAATTTTACAATCCATTTGAATTGACTTCACGTGAAAAAGAATATAACAATGTTTTATCAAAGACAAGTTGCAACTAATATACACTTTAAAAAATGAACACACAAGGTGATGAAACAATGTCAGAGTTAACAGAGTTATAGATTCTGGTCATAATATACTACATGTACTTTGTTTTAATATAAATATTCATTGTTTATTTGTATATAAAAAGGAAATTATTTGATAGATTAAGGAGCTCGCGCAGTACACTCTTCACTTTGCACAGCACTCTCTTCACCCGCTCTTTCTTCCTGTCTCCTCTCCTCCTTTTGTAAGGCCGGTATCATCAAGTTCTGCTTACGATATCGGTCTTCTGCATTCTCCCCCTTTTTCTTTCTTTTCAAATACGATTAATTGTACTATTGATTATTTATATTTATTTATTTGTGAATTACTACTTGTATTACTTATCATTATATTGCTAAAATGTATTCATTGTTATTTTTGTTATTGTTTATGGAAAATGCAGAAATAAAACTTGAAACTGAAAACTGAATAATATTCGAGTAGTGTTTTAATTGCGTTGGATTATGATTTATGATTATTCTCAAATATTGTTGCTATAAATTTCATTCATTGCGAAGACATGATAAATTAAGTTTTGAATGTGTCATATAGTAAAATAAATCTTTCACTGAGTGTCCTTACAAAGTGATGTATTTTTTCGTAGCCCCCCAAAAATGAACAACCCCTTTAACTGGGGTTTTCACGTGGAGTGTAAATCATTATAGTTTGGCTTGTAGATGAACTCCATATACTGCAAGTATGATATACTTACTCAAGTGAGCCTAATGTCTCATACTGTGCGACCGCAGGGATATTCTACAACACTTACCTATTTTTAGAGTAGGCCATATTGTGTTCACATATAATATTGTATAATTCGGGACTTTCCTCAAATGTGAAAACGTGATGAAACAAGTGCTTATACGGTTAGAATCGTTTTTTTTTTTTTTAATATTTTTTAATTTCAATTAAATTTAATAACCATTCACAAGTATAATAAAATATAAACAGTACAAATAGGTCTAATAACAGATAAGGGGATACATTAAAGAAAGCAAGAGGTTTGTAGAATAGAAGATATTTGAATATATCATTAATTTTGTTAGTATTAATATCATCATTATTATAGTTAATATTATTATCATTATTATTATTATTATTAATGTATTTATTGATTTTCCGCTGAAAACAACATAAAACGTGTATTACCATAAGCTATCATTATAGTATAGTAGTAGGTAAAGATTGTTCTGCTTATTTTAGGTGTTCCATTATTGTATTGGTTTATTGAGATAAAAATCATCGGACATGCAACTAAAAGCTGAAATTCTTCAATTTACAGAGTAAAAATACATGGCATAACATTGCACGGCATACTTGGCCTAGAGACATTCAATTCATCTTTTATTCAACGATATATACAAAAATAGTACAATACAATAAAACATATTGACATAATCATATACATGTATAAGGTTACTATATAGTTAGGGGCAACCAAAAAAGATCAAGATCTTGTGGACTGGTGCCCCTTTTACAAAATTAACAAATTATAAGTTGAACATTAATAATAATCACAAGCGGACACATTGAACACACGCACACTCACCCAAGAGAAGGGAAGGAGAAAGAGAGATTACATGTACAGTGTACATTTTGAGGTAAACATATTAAAATGATATATGGAAATCAAGAAGTATATTTATTAATAAAGTCACTTTGAAGTAAGACTTTGAAGGAGGAGGCTGTTGAACATGGACGAATGATTGTATTTAAATTATTACAAATCTTCGGTCCTACATGTTTAAAAGAATTATACATTTGTGTATTAGAAGTTAATGGAATGTGAAATTGGGAAGCTGAACGTGTGTAATACTGATGAAAATCATTATTAAAGTTAAACAAATTAATTATATTGGCTGGGGCCATTTTATGTTTGACATAATACATCAATACTGCAACTTTAAATTCATATGTATATGATAAATATTAAGTGTTTTTAATTTAAAAAAGAGGGGGCGAGATGGCGCTAAATAAGGTGATTTCGAACAAATGCTTAAGGCTTTTTCTGATGTCCATATAAATGTTTACTCTTATTATTCATTATCAATTTAAAAAAAATATATATCAATCACAGAATACAATAAACAAACAAATGAAAATCATCGAACAATCGAATAATAACTAATAATAATAAAAGCAATAATATGTTGATGATGCTAATGATGATTAATATTATAATGTGATGATGATAATTTTTAACAATATCACTTTTTCAATTATTATTATCATTATCATTATTATAATTATTTTACATGGTATTCATTATCATTACTGGTTTTCTTTTAAATATCGTTATCATCCTTCATGTGTTTCTTTATTTTTAACTGGATATTGTGAATATCGATGTACGTACACGTATACATATGTATTTTGCTATGTCATGATATCATGGATAGGCTTTCTAGTGAAGGGAAAAGTACAACGAAGTAAAATACATGTCATTTTTTAAAATTAGACTCCCCCTCAGGCTCCCCCAATAGAAATAATAAATATATACAAAAATACATATCTATATTAATAATAATGATATTAATAATGATAATAATAATAATAGTAAACAAATGAAGAAATACACGCAAGCAGCAAACCGTTTCCTTATTTTCTTGTCAGATTAGCTGGACTTTAATCTTTGCATGAAGATTTTGATAACATCAACGAATTATATTTTGTTAATCATTATACTGACGAGCTTTTTCACCAACAGCGGACCAAAGTTCATTCTAATATTATCCATATTATGCTTTAATGGTCGCTGTGGTAATATTTACTTAAGTCAAATCTGCCATTTGTTTGCTTGCAAGCACGAGTCATATGTACAAGTTAAACCTATTTGATTTGGTCAAATCCTCCTACATACGGAAAAGCCTTTGAATACCTTACAAGAACACTAAGTCTTGGAGATAACTCGATGGGGGTAATCCTGAGAATAACTCATACAAAAGAAAGCTAAATCAGGTAAATCCTAAGTACCGAAACGCCTTTTAAAATCGAAGCAAGTGAATGGGTTCTTTTTCTTTGTGTAGCCGTATTGTCAAAGTGGTAATAAAAAACACAAAAACGATTTAGAAACAGATTTTAAAGGAATCCCTTTTTCCCGCTCCTCTACAATGATTGGCAATACACATAGTTTGGACAGTGAGGGGCGTTTATGTTCAGTTCACTAGACTGGCTTACTATTTGTTACAGTTCAATTCATGCACGTTTCTTTTCAAAACCTCTAATTACAAATTATTTGATTCACCTACTATAAACAGCACAATTAATATGATCTATAGATGGAAACACTTTGCATACATTAGCTGTTGATGTTTGACAAGCCTCGAGATGTCAAAGGAAACCTTTCTTCAAGAAATAGGCATACAATTATTATTAAAACAGGTCTATTGTTTCCAGGTGCATGGCCCCCAAATGAGGCTCTGAACAGCCAGCAAGGTGAGGGGGAAATCAGAGTTAGGGGATAATTAGCAGAGCTCGGTTTCAAGAGGCAAAGCTTTGCAGTGAGTGAGCAGAATGAATAGAGTTGCGTACAGTGAATGCAAGCTATGCTCAAAGAGTGCGCTGACAAAAAGAGACTTATTGTGTGCGTGTGTGTTTGTGTGTAAGAAAGCCGTACGACCGGCCGGTGCCTCGCGTCGTTCAGAAGATGTAAACTCATTCTATAGACAGTCTATCTTGTGAGTGGTCGCTCGCAAACACGATATCGTCCTCAGCCGACGCACTCAGTTTGGATATTAATATCAGGATATATCAGTGACAACTTCAAATGCCGTTATGACATGGAGTGATCGATGACATCTGTACGGAACGGAAAGATCATATATATTTTGGAGATTCTTTTCCTTCCTCACACACTTATGTTTGAATTGAGTCTCGACTATAGGTAGCGGTGGGTGAGCTGAGTCGCCTTGTCGGTGATCATCATGTCTCGCTTAGCATCCTCTTCCAGCAGTACTACGACTCGTCTATCGTCCAGGACTTCCCCGTTCGGACTCCCGCGCTTTCCTCGTCTCCGTCGTCACCCGGTCACCATCGTCCGGACGGCGCTCCTCATCGTATTCATCGCGCTTCCAGCTTATGTATTCCTTGTACTAAACGCACCCGGCAACGGCATCGATGTCGATGGCGGGAATATTCAGTACGTGGTCGCCAGAGATTCAATCATGCCAGAGAGACCTGTCGAGGCGCCAATGCATTTACACGTTAGAGATGCAAATTTAGAGGCAGGGGTAATACAGGGGGGTAACTCCAAACAAGGGGTGTTAAGGAGGGAAGCGTTACAGGTGGAACAGGGCAGAGACCAAAGTACACTCGTCACCGAAAAGAAAGAGGAAAAGATAGCACCAAGGAAATGGAGAATGTATGGCTTTCTAAATGGTGAGTAGAAGTATTTCAATCACACGTTTTACAGCTAAGAACTAACTCTTACCTAGCCCAACGCTATAACCTTCATTTTTTTTTAAAGTTCATCTTGTATCTTGAACATTGTATTTGAAGTGCTCAAAATAATCTTTAAATGTATCTGTTTGATTTGGCATTATTGTTCTCGTTTATTTTGCAATGTCCCTTCTTCCTCCTGTTGTGCACATTACAGACGCTTATAATGAGATTTCATCTTTTTCACTAAAAGTAGCTCTTTAGTGCGCTTTGAGCATTTGATTTCAAGTGAATTTGTCACCTTATAAGTCTCATGTATAACTATTATTATGACATATATTATTATTATTTTATATTGAATTTTGTGTTAACTGAACTAAGTGCTAAAATCACTCATGTTATTTGATATTGATGCGATGGAAATGCCTCCAGGGTATCTATACAAGAAACCATTCGAGTGTGAGCAAGTCCCCTCGAGAAGACAAGAACGTCTCAATAGACGCCTTTTGCCAGAATTCGTAATGAGCATTAAGTTACCTTTTTCAACCTTATATAAGAAAATCAAAACATCTACTTTGTTTGCATCAATAATTGACGTATGGAACAATCAAGAAAATAATGTACAGACTTAAAGGGATCGTTTAACAATGTTAAATCTGAGATTCACGGCCCTACGTGTTATCAATGTCTGTGATATGGTGTAATATTGAAGCCCTACAAAAATTGCTTCAAAATGATCAAGAAGTGCCTCAAAAAAGTAAAAATCTTTGGGTGACCGGTTTTACCATACTCGTTTTCCCCAATAGACTGTAGTGTTATGAAAACCGTCAGGCGAACGGTTTTCAAAATTTGTAATTCCAATCATAAATATCTTGATAATCAGACAGGCGATCGGCTTGTAAAATTCATGGGGTTCCTGGCTGACCTAAAGGTTTATAATTATCATTGCATCATGAGCTAAATCCAGAATTTTATTTCAGAATCTGAGACAAAGTTACCGGATCCCTAATAGGAATCATAATAGCAGACGGTATGACCATGGCATCGAGCGTTCTGACGATGTGACAATGCGGGGTTGATTACGTAACATATATGCATATGTCGTCGGTATGTCAACGCAGATTTTAAACTCGTGTAAATTGACTTGATGGCGTAATCGACGATCTCGGTCGACGCGGGTCGATACCGTCAATAATGCATAGTACAATCTCATGTAGTAGAAAACCCACCACTATTAACACTTTGAAGAAAAAACTCAAGAGATTTTGGGCATCCAGGAAAGATGAATTCGACCAGCATTTAAATGTATGCATTATTCTTATCTGGCGAGTCTGTTCTTTTATGACATACTCATAAGCTACTCATGAGGGACCTTAAATCCACAAGCCTTGCTTTCAACCAAGGTCACCTCATCTTTCTATTGTAACGCTATATTCTGTAAACCTGTTATATTCATGTCATTTTTGTAAAGTGTGTTATGAAAAAAAGATAAATAAAACTTGAAAACTTGAAAATTGATGAATTCGACCCCAATCTGTCCAAAACCGTTCATATAGAACATACTTCATCTTTTTGTTTGCTGAGGGAAAACAAGTTTTGTATAATGTTAAACCCACATATTATTGTGAATCAACTTTTGAAGAAATTATATGGCATTGATAAGATGAAATCGAAATTGCAGAACAATGTTATTTGTTTAATGTAGTAATACACTTTTATGTTGAAAGACTAAGACGATGAAAAGAAGAGAATGGAGGGGAAAAAAGGAAGCTAATTGAGCGAAAGAGTTCAGAAAATATTAAACAATTGCTATTAAAACATTGCTATTACAAAAATTGAAATTAAGCATAACAAATATATAGGAAGAGATGAAATTAAACCGGAAAAAATGATAGTCTCTATTCCGTTTTCTCTTGTAAATTTAGTGACAGCATTTATTTAAATCGAGCAAGTTGTCCAATAAAATTAGAATGAGTATTTAAATAACAATATTGGGTCATTTCATATAAGATATTGCACATTATATTGGAGGGAAAAAAACAATTAAATATTTGGCAAGGGCATATAATTGTAGTGTAAATGAACACTTATGAGTTAATGAAACAACGGATTGAATTGTGTTTAAAATTTGCTGCAATCTGAGAGTAAATTGAATAAAAGTGTATGTTGCAAACGTAATATTACAGCGGTTTGTTGAAAACCAAAAATCAACTAATGTGCATGAAAAAAAGAATGTCTAAGAAAAGAAGAGTTCAAAAGGTATTTAACAATTGCTGTTGTTAAATGTAATGACAGCATTCATCTAAAACGAGAAAAATTGATATTTAAATAACAACATTGCATCATTTCGAATAAGATATTGCACATTACATTAGAGATAAAAGCCCAAATTTAATATTTGGCAAGGGCATAAAATTGAAGTAAAAAAAAGGAACACTAATAAATTCATGAAACGACGGAATGAAATATGTTGACAGTTTCAGTGTTCGGACACTCAAATATTTATAGATTCATGTTAAGCAGTCTTATTGCAGAGGGCATTGTTGACGAAACTAAGTTGCATTGTCACTTCTACGCATGAAACATAATGGTCGAACCTGTACTATTGTGCTTATACCTTTAAGAGTCGAATAAGAGGGGAGTAGAGGGCCTTTCTACCAAGTATACCAGGGGGTGTTTCATAAAGATCCTAAGTTGAACTTAACTCTAAGTTGGACTTAAATATTATGAAGAGCCATTTGTAGACTTAAAATAAAATATATTCATAAGCGAAAATTCAAGTATTTTTGACTTTTTATAAATTCCACATCAAGAACATGAAATCTCCTTGATATTAGAAAATATGAATCAACATTTTTATGCCTTTTAAAATAATTTTTACAAAATATTTTCATAGATGCTAACGGCTTTCCATAATTTTTAAGTCCAACTTAGAGATAAGTTCAACTTAGGATCTTTGTGAAACACCCCCCAGTAGGTCTGTACCAAGCATCTTATAAATTTACACGATCGCAAAGACTTTCAAGAAATCATCTTAAAGGGCGGGACTGCACTACTGGTAGCTACACTTGCGCCCTATATATTTATGGCAAACAACGCCTAATCGGTAACCATTGGTCCCCCGTGACCCCCTTTTTCTTATGTTAATTGAGAGCTGAATTGATGAGATAACCACCTGTCAGTGACCACGCAGGGAGGTATAATCTCGCCTGGCCAAACTAGTGCAGATAGGTTTTAATTTTAAGTGTAATTATTGTATCGCCTTTACAGATAATCTTCTGATTATGTAAGGTCATGTATCGTAGCAATGCTCGCACATTAATTTTCAGTGTGATCTACAAGGTCATTAAATTGTTACGCTGATTTTTTTTTTTCTTCTTCAAAGGTCTTTGCGATTGTGTTTTTTTTTTATCTTTCTTTGTAATGGGAGGCTGAATGAGAGAATGTTTAGGCGAGACATACATCTACATGTCACGTTGGATACACGAGTCGTTGAGAGACACTCATAATGATGAGAAAATTGATACATCCTATGTAGACTGCAATGGAAACCACCGAGTGCAATAGTCATGTGAGAGTTTACCTTCGCGTGATTCGTCTTAAAATACTATATTATCTGCTTCTTATACGTTACTATAACGGTTTACTTGAGCTAATATGCAGTACTCTCATGATTTCAGCAGCACACAATACTTTGGCTTAACTATCCCTGACTGCCAAAGAAGTATGTGTATGATTGTACACCTGTACATGTAAATACGCAAACAGGGTCCCAACGGCCTCACATCCTCTCCGACTGGCTTTGTAACGGGAAATAATTGAGGATTAATGCTTTGCTTTACAAAGGGCACAAGCACATAAAATTGGTTCGGGCAAGAGACCTCCTGGTTTAATACGAGACCATTGCTCTTATATATTATACCCACAGAGTCGTCTCGTCTCCTCGAAATTGATATCAATACATGTGCTATTTTTTTTTGGTCAAATTGCATTTATGTTACAAAAAATATGTTCTTTGAGAGGGCCTGCGGTCCTGAAAAGCGCTAAGAACGAGCTATTATTATTATTCATTCATTTGAATTCATACATTCAATCATTCAATTCCAGTGAATGGATGCATGATATATGTATTAAAATAAAACTCCCCTTCACTCTTCGTACATTCTTTCATGTATTCGTAGCTTATTGAAAATGGATACAGAGCCCTTACATCAATTATTTGACAACACTCTTTTTATAGTATACTGTAGTATTATATTTGGCGTGAAAAAAATGATTTTCTTATGTATACTTCCGTGAAAGAATATGTTTGCGAGTGCATAAGTTAATATGCACTACGCGTGTACACAGGTAAAGTCACAATCGGACTTTACAAGTTTATTAAAAATAGACTTGTCAAGTTTATTATTACGGGTAATGGTAAAAGTGACAAAACACAGTGCATATCACTAATGCATGACGAATTAAACTGGTTACATCCTTGAACTCGTTTTACAATCTTTTATTTCCTTCTTGTCGCAAGAGTAATCCTTGCTTGAGAGTAATCATGGTAGTAGTTTTACCATGGCTGTATGCATGTATGTTTCACGTCAGTGATGGGAAGGAAAACAATTTACATATATTTTACATTCTTCTATTCCAAACGACAACATTTGATTCCCAACATTAAAAGTAAGGAGCATTTATGTGATGTTTTAGTAAATTATTGTTAATGATTATGTGGCCTTTTCACTGTTTATATGGGTGTGAAATAAGGGAATAATATTTCACTTGTCTTCCTATACCATGTTCACGTTCAGAATATACAATAAAGACCCCGTGACTTTATACTACATGTATCCATTTCTTTTCTTTAATAATAATATTATTGCTTATATAGCGCTTAATACATCGGGAATATCCGAGTTTCTAAGCACTTTACATTATTACCCCCATTACATTAATACACTATTGCTTGAAATGGAAGAAAATCAACTTGGTGCAATTTACAACCGCTTCTTCACGAACACTGTCTGTAATAACAAAATCATCACATACTATATCGTCATACCCAGACGAGACCAAAACGAGACAAATGACAGACCGAAAAACAACATCACATTGCCCTGGATGGCCAAGTTATCGGCCATGCATTGTGGAGTAGGGTTAGCCTTGTGG
Organism: Strongylocentrotus droebachiensis; assembly: GCA_035222895.1. Classification (NCBI taxonomy): domain Eukaryota; kingdom Metazoa; phylum Echinodermata; class Echinoidea; order Camarodonta; family Strongylocentrotidae; genus Strongylocentrotus; species Strongylocentrotus droebachiensis. The sequence goes on along the minus strand of JAVYIG010008751.1, from coordinate 47,228 downwards.
CTCGGATAGTAACAAAGAACTAAGTCGTAGTGTGTGTACAAACCTATCACCATGGTCTAACTAAATGTTCATTACGTAACAATGAATAAATAGATCTTTTCGTCGTCATTTCGTGAAAAGAATTCGACAGTATATATATATATATATAGGCGTGAAGAAAATGGTCTAGGAACGTGAGACGTAGCTGTATTTCTCGTACTAATTTTTGCTATGCTGATGATGCTTGACTATGATTGAGTGATATTAAGTTTGTATGCCATGTGTTGCACTTCAGAACCTGAAGAAGGCCTCACAAGCCGAAAGCTCGTAATAAAATTGTAAAGTACAGCTACGTCTCACGTTCCTAGACCATTTTCTTCACGCCTACATATTCTGGAACACCCGTTGTCATGTCCGAGTTGAGAATTCTCGCACTTTTCTATATATATATATATATACATGTATACGGTTAGTCATAATAAAGGACCCTTATTGGCAATAAATTCGACCCTTAAAAATAAAGGAAAGTCAAGCTCGATATGCATGTATAATTATGTTGGCATTGGAGAAGAAAATATATTTTTTTTCAAAATGTTATTTTCAGCCCTGAAATACTGATATCAGGGAAGCACAAACATTACTTTTTTCAAAAATGAAATACATCTCGACTTTAATATAATTTGCTTTATACCTGGTACTGCTAAACATGAATTCTGATTTGTTGAGAGCATTAACGATGAGGAAAGGAGTTCTTCAAAATACTTCTTTCTTTGTAACATTAAAAAAAGAAAGTACTTTCTCTTAGACTCCTTTTGCTTCAATAAGCCAGCTCGTAAATACTATCTGTGTTTGGGTAGATCCATTTGTTCCCAAATTGTAAAACCCATCGATACGAATACTCTAGTATCGTACTCATGAAAGTTATGTAATCAGTATTAATTTATGCACTGACAGTACATTTATCTGATACACAGGTAGAATTTCTCTCAAGAGGCAAACAAAAGGTATTCATAAAGCACCTCCATCACTTCGGCAGTGATTATTCTAAAATGCACAAGACTAGTGGGACGTATCCATCGTGTAAAAGATCTGTGGATTTCGGGGGTCATGCGTTCCGAAGCTATTTACGTACTGACTTATTGTTCTGAAACACCTTAGGCCTTCATGGGTTTGGGCTTCGGAAGAAGGAGAGGAAATCAAATTAAAGACTTGCAGTTTTTCTAATCCTTAGACATTGGAGTGTATAACATCCTACACCCTACTGTTTTACACGCGTTTCAAACCCATGTCTAAAAATACATTTGTCAGAGAACCCTTTTTTTCTTGTCAACTAGAGTAAGAAGCAGATTATACACTGCTATACAAGACGTGAAATCCAAAACACCTGGCCAGATTATGGTTTAATTTTGTTCTTCATTATAAAATTTGCATGCAGTCACGTCGATTCTGTCAAATATAAACCAACGTGACGTCTGCTTAATTGCTTATGACGCAGTCCTCGTGATGAACATGAATGTATTGATATATAATGGGAGAATATGGGAAAGTAGCAATCTGCGTAATGTTTAAACAAGCGTATGCGTATGTTAAACATTAATAACTGTATCATACCTTCGATAAAGATTAATATAATGTAATGAATATGATGAACAAAGAGAGATTATTATACTGTACCTATTCGGCAAACGATTAGAAGAAGAACAACAGCAACAGGAAATTGTGACACTAATAATGTGTACTTGTGCCCCCTTCACCTCTACAGATAATATAATATAGATCTTGTCACTCTACCCAAGGTATTAAAGTTATACATTTTATTTTGAACTCCTTGGTCTACCCTAAGTCAGCATGTAATAATCTGTAATGTAGTGGGGAGCATAATGCAGAGAAAAATGGTGGTTGAAAACGTGAAGAATTTATCAAATTAAAGAGATACTAAAGAATAGTAAATTCAATTCGATAACGAGATACGCCGGCCAGCATTTCACTATAAAGGGGTCAATTTCAAAATATGCAGGTATATGTTTACCCTTTCAACGTAAACCTACACATATTAATAAATATGATTCCTATTATTCGCTGGTATATCCTTCAATGTTTGCATGTACCAAAGGGTGAAGTTGAAGATGTTAGATTTAAATAATTAATTAACGGTCATCGTGTCTTTTTTAAAGTGGAGCTGAATTGGTATGATCGTATTGGCTAAATTTCATACATTTTGGGGTCTAAAATTACCTTCGTAGCAATTTTAGGTTCTAAAAGGGCACTATAACATGTCATAGATAAGAATAAGAGCAATAACCATGCACATTGAAGGCATTTGCGGTCTGAAAACAGAACTCAACTATCCCTTTAAGGTTAGTGAAAAGGTTTGGTATAGTGTTAGAACCATATTAGGGTGAAGTTAGAATGAGTGTGGTCAGTTCCGTTCAGTTCAGTCTTTATTCATTCTTCAGTTCAACAAAATGCAAACAATTAAAATATAGGCCTATACAAAGCATTTCAAAGGTAGAGTCCAAGGTACATTCAATGAATTCATACAAGGCGAGAATAATAAAAGATGTAATCAAATATTGATCTGACTGCGGAGCAATAATCGTCGGATTATGTTTCGTAGGACCCAGTCTGCATTGATATGAGTATTGTGGGGTGGTATAGATATTGTCTGGTATCGATGGATGGATCGATACTGGACAATAGGCCGCCTGTTGAGAACCAGCATGATTTAATGGCCCGGTCCCACTGGCCGATGGACACAAAACGTATGGATAACGGACACAGCGGACGAGCAAAATTTCGGGTGTGGCTCCATCCGTTTTCATCCGCTCCAGAAATGGACAAAATTTGCGAAAATTTGCGAAAACAGAACGGAAAATAACGGACGTGGGTAGTATGTAGCGGGGATGTTAAACGGATGTTCATCGGAAGCCTAGCGGATGAAAGCGGATGGAAGTGGATGACAGCTTTGAATACTTTATATACGAGATGCATACGCTTACATCCTTTCTATTTCCGTGCTACTACCGATGTATAGACGTTCCATGTACCTTATCTTTCCTCCCTCTTTCCGTTGTCCGCTGCAGCGGATGTGAGTTGCGAGGATGCCCAGAGGATGCAGAGAGGATACAGCGGACGTTTTACGGTTCATAACGGACATAGAACGTTTGTTGCTCGTATTTGTCGCGGATTTACATCGTAAACGGCGGAAGTTCATCCGTTCTAAAAGTTTTGTGCAGCTCAAAACTTTTTTGCGCGAATGAAATCACAGTGGACGGATGCTCGATGGATAGAGCGTATGAAACGCGTATGCAATGAGTACACAACGGATGCATAGCGTTTTCCAACGGATGGCAAGATTTGTTTACGTTTTACATCCTCTTTGCATCCGTAAGTGCAGTGGGACCGGGCCTTTAGCCTTGTGTATTTCAATCGACAAATTATTATTATGCCTTCATATTATAATTATAATCTCGATTCAAAATTGCGCCTATTACGTCCAAGATGTCGCCAAGCGCTTTACATCTAAAAAGATGAGATGTACTAAATTTCGAATCATGACAACTTTCTATTTGGTTGCATCCTTGGAAGATTCCTAATGCAACAAACCTATGTTATTTTCACCGTTAGAAGCACGGGAACATTTACATGTATTTCTGTTTCTTGTCACATTTGAACACAGCATGTTTGATAATAAACATGTGTTATGAATCATAAGAAACACATTATCGAGTCATAGCCTGTCTGCATGCGTAAATTAAAGGATTAGAGAAGTCATTAAGTGAGGAAAATCATCTTAGCCACAGAATACAGCACATTTTCTTTTCGGAGATGAATAGACGTGCATGTAGATGCTTAGCCAGTCAGCTCTAAATAAACGTATTCGCCTGTATACAGACAAGATTGAGATGGTACTAATATAGATGGTAGTACGTACAGGTATATAATAATAATAATAATAATAATAATAATAATAATACATGAGATTTATATAGCGCCATTATCCATTTTAATTAAATGCTCAAGGCGCTTCAAAATACTAGGAACACATTACATCATGACAAAGAATCGGTACATTTACATAAGAAAGAAAATGCAAAAATGAAAGAAGGAAAGAATGAATGTCTGTCTTCAAAACGCAAAATTAAACAAATGGGATTTAAGGTTGCTCTTAAAAGATGTTGAAGAGTCGGAGTTCTTCAGCTCCTGTGGAAGTGAATTCCACAGGGCTGGTCCGGCATGAGCAAAAGCTCGTTCCCCCCAAGATTTCTTTGAAAGCGGTATGTGTAGAAGACCAGAGTTGGAAGATCGGAGGGTACGTGTGGGTTGGTAGAGGTGAACTAAAGACTGGTTGTATTCAGGAGCTGTTTTGTTCATGATTTGATGAACTAAAAGAAGGATTTTGAAAATTATACGTTCTTTTACAGGCAACCAATGGAGATTTTGTAAGATAGGAGTAATGTGATTATGTTTGCTTGACAGAGAAATGATGCGTGCAGCTGCATTTTGTAGTTTTTGTAACTGTGCAATTTGTGAATTTGGTAAATTATAGAGTAAACTGTTGCCGAAATCCAAACGTGAAGAAATAAGTGAGTGAACAAGTTTCTCTGTTGCCGAACGAGTCAGATATTTCCGTATGAAGCCAATATTGCGCAATTGATAGCGAACTGATCTAGAAATGCTTGTGATTTGTTTGGACATAGACATTTGAGAATCAAGAATGACGCCAAGATCGCGACATGAATTTGATAAGGGAATGGTGTTACCGGAAATAGAAATTGAGTCTATATTTAATTTATTCAACTGAGGTTTTGAGCCGAAAAGAATGAATTCGCATTTACTATGATTTAATAGCAGAGAATGTGACTTCATCCAGGCGTCAATATCAGCGATGCAATTTTCCAAATTTTGCAAGGTTTGGGAAGCTCGAATTTGATGCGGCGGAAAAGAAACAAAAACTTGTATGTCATCTGCATATAAATGATATTGAACAGAGTGACGTTGAAAAACATTTCTGAGACCAGTTAGATATATTGAAAATAAGGTGGGCCCGCCCACAGAGCCTTGGGGTACTCCACAGCCAAGTGGCCTGGGGGAGGATGTGAAACCATTTAAAAGGACAGACTGTGAATGGCATGAAAGATATGATTCAAACCATTCGAGAGCCTGGTCCTGGATACCCAGACTTGTGAGAGTATTTACAAGTATTTTGTGGTCTACGGTGTCGAAGGCTGAGGACAGATCTAAAAGGACCATGGCAGTGACAGATCCGGAGTCCATTTCTCGTAAGATTGAGCTTGAAACATTGATGAGAAGGGTCTCAACACTATGATGAGGGCGGTAAGCTGACTGTAAAGGGTCGAATAAATTGTGTTCCAGCAAATAATCTGAGAGTCTAGAGAACACAACTCTCTCTAGAATTTTGAACAAAAATGGCAGATTACACACAGGACGGTAATTTTTCAGGGATTCATGGTCCAAAGAGGGTTTTTTCAACAAAGGGCGTATAAGTGCTGTTTTTAAGACTGAGGGTACAGTGGCTTGATTCATACTAAGATTAACAATGTGAGAAATAATCGGGGCAAATATCGGAGCGCAATCTTTTAAAAGAATGGTATAGGAACTGGATCTAATGGACAAGATTTAGGGGGCAATTTACGAAGAAGGGAAAGAATTTCATCTGCGGTGGTATGTTGAAAGGTCCTTAGTGTGGAGGACGTGACAGGTTCGAGTGGTATAACATTTGGATTAAGACTATCTCGGATTTTTGTAACTTTTAAACAGAAGAACTGAATAAACGTTTCAGCCATGGAATTGCCATCAACATAATTATGACGGCAATGGAGAAGACTGTTTGCGGTTCAAGAGTCGATTGGCGACATTGTAGAGTTTCTTGTGATCATCGCCGCAATCCTCGATGAGTCTGGTGTGGTATGAACGTTTCGCCTTGGAGACAAGGTAGCTCACCCGGTCTCTCTGAGCACAAAACATCTCTCGGTCAATCTGGAGCTTCCCATTGTCCCGCCATTTCCTTTCAAGTCTCCGCCGCTCTTTCTTCGCTTCGGTGATGTCATGGTTATACCAAGGACTGTCTTGATGAGCTCTTACTTTCCGAGTCCTGGCTGGAGCATGGGAGTTCAGTAACCTGCAGAGTTCTGAGTTGTAGCGGATAACGACAGCATCGACGCTCTCTGTTGCTGAAGACATGATGCTACTGTTAGTAACATCGTTGGCGAAATCAGTCCTGTTGATGCCCTTGATATTACGAGAGGAGAAAGTTGCATTTTTCCGCTGGGGCTTGTCGAAACGTAGCAAACATGTAACAGCAGATATACAACACAAACTTGCCCTGGTTTTTATAAGCATTACAACAACCAAAAAAGACTTAATTCATGCAGGCAGACAAGGTGTTCTCTATCAACACCCCCCCCCCCCCCCCCACCCCCCCCCCCCCCCTATGACTGGACCCTCGCTACTGAGCAAGCGTTTGTTAGTCATTGTGGGGGCTTTGGAAATAAATAAAAGGAAACTTTTTAGTTTTTAGAAAGAGTAATACTTTGCGAGCTTGAAAAAGAGTATAAAAGTGTGGCGGGGGGGGGGGGGGGGTACGGCTTTGATTACCCTGTCGCCCTGGTCGATTAATTAATTCTTTAATAAAGAAATACAGACGCAACGTTCATGGTTTAGTTAAAATATATAATTGATTTGTTTTGACATTGCGTTGATGTATTTATTTAACACCTTAGCACGAGTTGGTTGGCGCAATCATTATTTCATGCGATCGTTTTTCTTTTCCACTTTACGCCTTTACCCTCTTAAATATTCAACAAACGATGAGCTATGAATTATTTCCGGAAGCTTTCAGATCAATACCTTGGGTCAAGTATGACGGAGGATGTAATTTGTCATAGAGCCTTGTCTTTAGATTCTCTTCTACAAGATTCAACGAAAGACGATCTTCGGAATGACTTTTGATTATTCTTCTCACCAACTGAGACAAGTCAGATGGAAAGTGCCATCACTCATGCCGTAGTTTTATTCCCCTCTCTCAAAGATTCAACAAACCGATGAGATACGAAGCACTTTCGAAAGACACTTCACACTTTTGATCAGTTTGACAGCAGAGCGTATTCAATCACGTGATCACTTTTTTTTATTTCACCAGGCCTCATTTTGTCTTTCTTTGAAATATCCAATAAATATAGAGTTATTATACTTCCGATGCGTGTAGGCTGATATGCTAGTGTGATAGTCTTTAGTCACGCTTCGGTGTCAGTTGGGATGAAGAGTTTATTCATTCTCTCATTTTAAAGATTCCCCAAATTGATGATCTTTTTAGACAATAACATCCAGAACCGGAAGATATTGATCTATTCCTCTCAGACATTTATTAGATCAAGAAAGACATGTATTTTATTCATGTGGTCGTTAACTTATTTTGTTCTACACCATTTGTTTCTCTTCCAAAGATTCAAGAAATGATTATATTACACTTCCTGAATTGGGGGGGGGGGGGGGGGGGAGGGAGAAAGGAGGGAGAAGGAGGGAGAGACATTTATTTATTTGTGAATCACGCTATCATGTACATGTACTTCTTCTATCCACACCGATTCTCATGTAACGTTTCCGTTTTGAATTAAATAGTGGGCCAACAAAGATATCACCCTCGTGCAACCCCTTCCATAATAAATAATAGTTGGGTGTCGATTACACATGTTACCCCCCCCCCCTCCTTCCCCCGTGAGAAAAAAACAGTAATCATGACCACAAAGTTGCTCTCTATCCTGCACCCCCTCCATCCTCCTAACCATACGCACTAAGCATGCTGAGCTAGTCGACTAAACTAACGAAACGTTTGAAAATTACATCCCGGATAGGAACAAAAATCAAAACAAAACAAGTGTGGTTTGCTCCTTCATTTAACCCTATTCTCTGATGTCCCCAGATCTGGGGGTGTTTCACAAAGATCTTAAGTTGAACTTATCTCTAAGTTCGGACTTAAAAATTATGGAAAGCCGTTAGCATCTTTGAAAATATTTTGTATAAGTTATTTTAAAAGGCATAACATGTTTATTCAAATCATTAATATTTTCTATCATCAAGGAGAATTCATGTTCTTGATGTGGAATTTATTAAAAGTGTACAATTCTTGAATTTTTTCTTTTGAATATATTTAATTTTAAGGCTACAAATGGCTCTCCATAACTGTTAAGTTCGACTTAGAGATAAGTTCGACTTAGGACCTTTGTAAAACACCCCCCCCCCCTCCCCCGACCTGATAATGGAGAGGGGGAGGGGGAGGGGCTAAACTAAAAATTCACCGATCTGGGCGTCGATGATACATGATCCGCACTTCTCTACTGTATTTTGCCTCGAGATTGAAACCTGACGACACTAAACGACGGAATGTGATAGCTTGTTTCACATCTCAACAAGCTGACTATTTTCCCGGGGATTTCATTAATAATACATTAGGCAAGTTTGCTTTGACCTGGGAGAGGGGAGTGTCCTACGTATATATTTTCTAGGAAATATCTGTATGTCGACATTGAATTTAGTCATTACAGTAAAAGGTAGAAAAGTAATAGAAAGAAGAACTTTACATACATATTCTGGCACACGTTTGTCCTATTCTGTGATAATGCTCGGATTCGAGATAACTCGGCCTTCGGGACAACGGGACAAATAATAAATAATAATACATAAATAATAATAAATAATAATAATAATAATACAAAACGGTGCTTATAAAGCGCTTGCCACCGAAGCCTCTAAGCGCTAAACTCGGCCTCAGTGAAAAATTGTGGCCGAGACAGCCAGCTAGGATACCTAAAGCAATATACATTTTTCGATTGATATTGTACGTATCCTATTCTAGGATATCTGAATTCAGGATCAAACACGATTGCAACTACATGTACTTCTGCAAAATAAACTTGAATTAATGAAATTGTAATAGCCGTGTGCGTCACCTATTGAAATGTGCGAAGACGACAACGTGATTCAATTTTGAGTTCTATGGGATGCATGTAACATAGTATTAAAATTGCCCTTGAAATGATTTTTCGAAAATATTTGCCTTCGCGTTCGTGTAAATCTTTGCATGGAGTTCTTCTTTTAAAACTACTAGGTAGAAATTTATAAAATAGTAATACTTATGAGATCATTAACAAAATTCATGAGGGGAAATTCAACAAAACAAGAAATTTACTTTTCTTGGAGGCTCTTTACAGGTCCGATGTCTACCTAACCTTTATATCCCAACGCAATGTCGAGTTTGCCCTATTGTTGAGCTAGTCCGACCCCCTTTTAATGCTCTCAGGTCAAATATGAACTGACCCTTACCGTGCAGCATTCGGATTAGATTCATTCTGTGTCAAGCCAGCTCTGCTCTTGTTGTTTGTTTTCCCCTCAAAAGTCAACAAGTTGCGCCGCATTGAAGAGCTAATTCAACACTTCAAAGTTTTAATGTGATATAAAAGCCATAGACATAGAACGCCATGCAAAGCCATGCAAAAAAAACTGTGGCATTTCAGCAAACTGAAACGATTTTTAGTAAGGATACCTGTTTACTTTAATCGAAGTTAATTACAAGATAATTAGAAGAGGCAGAACGGCCTACAATGGCTTTCATGCAAGCCTCCAGAGCTTTTTAATTAACTTACAAACCAATACTGTACCGGAGTAAACCACGTCATATGAAAGCATCGTTATGAAAGGCACAACTTAGCATTATGGTAGTAAAATCAATTTAATCGTGATATTGCTTCTCAAGACCATTTTAATCAATTATAATAACCAAAAATATATCTACACCGTCTCTTTGTCATACTATGTACGTGCGTGATTTACCAACATAATGATAGGAAGATTCAATTAGCATGTAATAGAATAGGCCGTCAACCCTCTGCATAAAACCTGTTGTGATTCTTGACATTTCCCTTTTTATCAGGATAAAGGTCTAAAGTTCTCAAAGTAACGATAAACCATTTGTTTGCTAGTGATCTGTACCATGAACGGAGACATGAAGTAGTGTGCTAAAACAAGGCATGACGTCAAGGGTTGTTTTGCTCGGGAGGGGGGGGGGGGGGGGGGATTTGGATATAATACCACACACACCCACATAATCTCGCACATGCACACAATTAGCAGATTAGGAAAACCGCAAAAACAAGAAGGATGTTTTATTCTTTAATTAATTAACATCTGTTTCCCCCCATTTTTATGCATATTACCCCCCCCCCTTTTCGGCAAAGTAACTTTAGATAATTTGAAACTGACAGCCCGTGCATTTATTCTTTTCTCATGGCGTTCTCTAGTACTAGGGGTGTACCATTTTGAAACACTCACAGGAAAACCTTATCATGTGTAAGCTTGAACTTCAGAAGAACAGTGTATGAACTATTGTTCATTTAATCGTATTAGTTAATGTTTAATTAACGGTGCATCTTGTGTGCTAGCGCCTAAATACATGGCACATGGACTTGATTTGATTAGATAGACAAGCATGCATTGGTGTAATGAGTAAAGTATGGACCCGATCACTACATTTCTCCATCTCCTAGTCAGCCAGGCGAGTGGGTTTATCGAGTCTTTATACGGCCTCTTGAGTTAGCGAAGGATCAGGATTTAATCGGGTAGACATGGGAGAGGCCATAGGGAGGAGAAGGGGGTGAGATTCCGCTGAGAGGGGGCTGAGGAAATCAATGAGGTACATGGCTTTGGAGGAAATTATGAATCACGAAATATCTTGGAAAAGATCCCTTGTACAATGCACATGCTGTTCCGAATTGATCCTATTTTAGGGCTAGATTTTGTTGGCAAGCGTCCGAAACTTTTGATGTAATACTAGTACAGTGCCATTATGGCTATTTTAGTCGTATTGGTTGTTGTTGTTGTTGATGATTATACTGTTATTAGGTGATCTGCCGCGTAGCGTGGCATAGCAAGCTTTTTGCTTTTTTTTGTTTATTCCCTTCCTTCTGCATGGACTGTGTTCGCTTCATATCTCATGAATGGCACGATTAATGACAACGACATTTTCATGACATGTGCCATATGCATGATTATTGATCCTCACGAAGATTTGTTTTTGCTGACGTTATAAGACACCAATTTTGTGTAAAGCCTTCCTTGTTTATAATTACAGTCAAAGGTTAATACTTTACCAGTTATACTGCTTCCTATTATTGTCTCATCGTATATGTAAATATCGTTGCGCATACTTGTACATGTACAAACAAAGTCAAAGGGTGCATGATTTCAATGGATGAGAGAAAGGTTTAGATAGAGGAGAGAGAGAGAGAGAGAGGGGGGGGGGGAAAGAAAGAGAGTATATATTTTACATCTATCCGATCTACCCTATGCATGCACAAAGCTTTTGATTGTGAAGTATCATAATTACTTTGATTTTGATCGGGATTAGTTTGTCAGAAGAACGAGGTATGTGACTGTACATTACTAAAAATATAACAGACGAACAACAGACGAAAAAAAGAATCGCATTATAGATTAATTAAACAAATATTGATTTGACTAAGCAAAACGTTGGAAAGAGCCCTGAAACTGTCGTATATCAACAAACCAATATTATTTATACAGATGTAATAAAAAAAATTGCGTCTATGTCTATATGTCACTATCTAAAATAGATTTTGCACAAGATGTATCTGTGAACAATTTGAGACTTTTTTATCATGCGAGGGGGGGGGGGGTCTCTAAGGGGATCCTCGTCACTGTGTATTATTAGTATCTTGCCGTTGAATTAAGGTTTTACATCTTCACATTGTTATTTACTTTCGATACAGTAAAATCTTATCCTATAGGCCTACAATGTATGTCATGATGGTACATGTACATTGTAGATCTAGAGCTGCAGGCTTGCAAGACTTGTCATAGTAGACAAGGTTTGTATATAGCATTTAAGCCTCATATCATGATCATTGGTGCAAAAGATGAAAACAGCCGGATTAGTGAGGAAAACAACCAATTAAGTTGATAAATTCAGGCATGCATGCGGATTCAGATCTTTAATAATTGAATTAAAAAGAAATAAACGTGGGGCAATTCACATCTAGACCCCCATGTAGTGAATGAATACGGTCTTGCATGAGGAAACACCAAATACTGGATTCCACGAACTCTAATTTTATATAAAGACAGACCAAATGATATGGTTTCTTCGAAGTCAATCATTAAGAAAGTTTGCTAGTCAAAATGTTAATAGATGTGCACAGGTAGTGTGACTGGTTTAATAATATTAATAACAATATTTCTTATATTATCAATCCCAAGTAATGCTCATGGCGCTTAATAAAATATGTTTATAGCACACAGTTCAGAAAAGTGCATAACAATGAGAAAATTCAAATAACAATTGATAGTAATAAGAACAATGAGTGTGGACATTTAGTGAAATATTTTGACACAATTTTTGTTTTGCTTACCATTGATGCACTCATGAGAATGACTCTGCACCGTAACTTCTTTCGTTGAAACAATCGAGTGCTTCCCGGTTTTGAAGTTTCTCATTCCCCATCAGGAGTGGATGAATCACTGCATTAATGGTGGCCTCAAAAACTGAGTCAGGAAATTACAAGTGACCGCTCTTTAACTCAAGTTCTAAACGCCTTGAAATGTATTGACATCCGTTCCCAATGACAAAAGAACCTCGAAATGTAAATGATTAGAAAGAGAGATGGTGGGCATGGTCACTTTATCACTGTATCCTGACCAATTGACGCGCTAATCAAATGGGGGTTGTGTTGTAAATATTGCAATTACCTGTTTTTAAATATTCACTGATTGTTATATTAGGTCATATTATGCACAATGCAACTTTTGGTTGGGGTTTTCTAAGCTGTATTTTATCAACAATTTGTTAATATTTTATGTTAAGTGTCTCGGCATTTCATTAATTCCATAGTTTTTAAATGTTTTGTTTTCTTTGTGGAGAAGCTGTGGTCCACGAAATAGACATGACACACTTTTGGTAGATATTTTTATGTTATTTCATTTTAAGACTTTGCTCTGTCAACTGCCATCAGTACAAAACGAAATGACAAATAAAAAAAAACAGAAACAGCAGGAGTGAAGAGACAGAATGTAATATATGAACAGTGTAATTTTATTAATTTGATTTTAATATGATGTTGAAGACTGGTCATGAAATTTCATTGTTAAAAAAGCTGTTAGTTATCCTAAATGTTTGAGTAATAAGGAAATGGTACTTATTATGAGTCTTTTAAATCATCTTCAAAATTATTGTTTAGAAATCCCAACATCTTGCAAGAAACACAAACGTTGAAGATTGACGAAAAATACCGAGCACAATTATACTGGGACTAGATAATTATGTGGTATCAAGATGCTGGTAAACGTTTTAAACTTCATGTATTCTAGTCATATTTGATACACAAGAGCATAAAAATGCAATCCTTTGCATGCGATGTCATTACTAATACATTCGTACACATTTGTTAGAAAACTCACAAATATTTGTTATCACTGCTACATGTACCAGTAGGTCTGCCGTTTGATAATAAACGAATTTATATTAATATATATTCATATATTTATTTATTTATTGAAAGATTCGTCGTCTCATGGGAGTGAGAAGGGCCGTAACTACAAATGTGGTACATGTATATTGTATGTTATGTGAGTTTAATCTCTCTGGTTCTGAGCAGGTCCCTGATATAACGCCAGCTTCATTTCCATCTCTTGATTGGTATTATTCTGTGTCCTATTATCCTACTGGTTACAATACTGCTACCATTGTAACCTTTCTTGCTTTGTTTTAATTAACTTTGTGAATGCCAAATGTAATTAATTATCAATTCTGGAGAGAGATCGTAACCAATCAAACGTGAATATATTTGTATAACGGTCGATGATACTACTCCCATGTATATGTATGCCAGGTCATTGTGTTCGTACCACAGTGGACGTTTCCATGCGTCTCTAACATGTCTATGAATAATGATTAAGATTTTTAGAAAAGTGCTCATATGTTTATTCTCATATGTTAGTATAACTATACAATTAACCAATATATTATATACATATGTATAAACAGTCAAACCTGCTTTAATGACCACCTGTCTACAAAGACCTCCTGTCTACAACAAGCACATTTGTTTTTTCCCTTGAAAATGGTTCCACATTGAGACATGTACTAAAGGCACCTGTCTACAAAGACCATTTTTTGTGTTTCCCTTGGGCGGTCGCTATAGACAGGTTTGACTGTATATATATGTAGAGAGAAAGAGAGAGAGAGAGAGAGAGGGGAAACAAAATTCAATTTGGAAAATCCTCTGTCACGATAATATACAAATAATACATGTATATGTACTTCAAACGGTTGTGCTTAAACATATATCAAGATATGCAAAAGGTATAGATCCTGAATTTAATGATTTACCTTTTTATAAATGAGAACAGAAAAGGACACTAAACGCAAGGCATAAGAAAAATATTTCATAAATTTATTTCAGCCAGAGCTGAACAAGTCTTGATTTAACAAAGAGAATAATGCGGTTATTGTATGATTGTGAATGCATAATATATTTATAATATACTGAATTTTGAATATTACTTTTATAAAGAAGTGCAAATTGAGATAAAGATTAATATGACGTGATTTTGATTGTGATGTAAGAATACATCATCTGATAATTCAACACGCCATTTTAGCGCGTTTTTACATAATTCGTTGCACTTGTTTGTAATTTGTTATTTTGAATTCACCATGTGACGAAATAAAACGCGATCGGTAATATTGAAGAATTGACACTCTCGATAATTTATAAGTAATCTTCAGGAAGGATTTTTTCTTCTCCATTTTTCGTTTAATATAATTATGCCAAGTAAAATACATGAAGTCGTTATCATTTCAACCTTTCAGAATAAGTTTAGCATCCTCTTAGCATAGACAATATATCAATAACATCCTTAGTTAAAAAAAAGGTTATTTCTGTAAGCAATTCACCAACCATAACTCGACTTAACCTTTAAGTGATGGCAACGACCACCAAGTCCATTAAATAGCCACTCTGCACTATATGGCAGGCACGAGGTAATTTCTGCTTTCACTCAATTTCCACTTCGTGAATCATTAAGCAATGGTCATAATCTGCAATCATCTCTCTTCACTTTCCCCCTCAATCTCTCCCTCTCCCTTCCTCATTTCTCTTTCTCTCTCTCTCTCTCTCTCTCTTGCCGTCGCATGGTTGCATCCGTTATTAAGCGTCTAGCACGCTCCTCCACCTTTCATCATCTATTATCATCATTAGTAAAGCTGATGGCGGGTCTGTCCATGGTCTTTCCCTGTGCTTATCCTGCTTATCGTCTGTATTTTTTGTATTTTGCTCTATCCACTCAATGTTTAAGAGCGTAATCGGGATCCCAGTCTTTCGGACATGATTCGATGGGTTTGTTGACAGGGCTATCGGGTTTATCATTGCACTCTCAGGAATTGCAATATTCGATTTATTGTCCCATAGTCGGAGAGGTGTCTTTTGTTAGATTTACAAAAAAAGCGATAAAAGACATTTTATTCTTAAAAAGATGATTGAGTTCTGGGAAGAGGTGAAGAGGTGTTCTCTGAAAAGCATGGCTGTTCAAATGCCTTAATATTCTAAATATGGCATGTAACATCATACATATCGGGACCGATTTTTATGCCACATGTTCTTGTAGTCCCATATACAACTTTCTGTGTACAATGCTTGTAACTTCACCAAGACTTGGCCAAATTTCTTATCATTTTGATGATTCCAGAACCTTGCAGTACACATCAATATTATGCTAGATGATCAACCTTTTCTGATCGATTCCACAACGTTTCTTTCACAATGCAATCGCATGACCATGCCTTTTTTCAATGACAAATGACAAAAATCAGTGACAAATCTGTCGATAACCAATCAGAAGTAAGGATTCCAGTAGTTTATAACAAAAAAAGTCATTTTTCACTGATGACAAGTTTTGTAAAACGCCCCCCCCCCCCCCAGAACTCAACTTCGTCTTTAAATCATACCTTTCTCCTTCTGATATAGAGTAACATCTGTTGAAAATGTTCAATAAGAACTCCCAAACATTAACATATATATACCTCCTTTATGAAGATGTTTGAGAACATTTGAGACAGAGATAGAACATAATATATCAGGGCTCTATTGCAGTACATAGAACACTAAATAACAGCTGAACTGTCTAAAGGCCCAGGATATATATATTTTAAATGTCGTAGGACCTATCATTTATTAATCAGATACCTTTCAGATTAACAAATGAGAAATATCGTTGATTGTAATTATCATACAAAAATTACAATTGGACATTGAAGTTAAAAACTTATATTAGTCATTGTACTGTAGTAATGAAACGCTATTGCATGATGGTGTCATCTGAACAATAAGCGTCTGTATACAATAAGTATTGTTTTATGACCCTGCAGAATATTTGAGATGATTCCGAGAATGATATCATTTTATGGATGACTGTCTTTAAACCCTAAATGCCATCTTCATTTTCAAGGTAATATTGTACCCTTAAAAATAAAAAATTGAAAACAATATTCATCCTCATCAAATATCCTGGTATCCTGATATACAAACAATTAAGAAAATACCCACGCTTTAATCATTTTCTTACAGATTTCATAACTGAACTTAAGGATTGATTATGTTAAAGTGACGAGCTATATAGAAGGAGTTCGGCTATAGAAATTCATTGTTTTCTATTCGACACTAGGGACAGGGACTACGTTTTAAATATACATGTAACTACAGAAATATCCCCTTGTAAATTTTACGTTTTTGGGGCGATTGTTAATACTTTTGATGTAAGCTCTAATACGTCACATCAACAAGAAACATCAATCGGGACAAATCAATTTTTCACATACTTAACAAATTTCACGACTTGGTAAGGGTATGAATAATTTAGTTGTTAACTGTCGATGTACTTTCACAAATACCCTGCTCTTTACAATGTCATTGAACACGATACGCAAACAAAACATTTTCCTGGAACGATATATTTTCATCCTGATGATAAATGGGATAATATTCATCAATGCTATTTTTATGCATTATAACCTCGAAACCGTGGTGACAGAATTCTCAATCTTCACTCCTAAATCAAATCCATGATTGCTCAATTTTTGCACAAACTCAAATCCCCAGTTGTTCATCAACGAGCAAATGACATGTGCGTAGTACGAATTATATTCAGTTCTTTGCAATTGATTGTTGACATACTGCCAAAGTCCGAATAGAAAATATACGGGCATGTTGGACTCGCTTCCATATATCAGATTACGAATATACATTTCCGCAGGTCAATTTTAATTCATCGTATGTTATTTAAGGGGGGGATGTTGTTATACAATACGTACAATCGTGTATATTTTTCGCCAGATTTGCTTTGACGGTGGTTCATCTATTGTGCCATTAAATAAATAGGATGTTAATTAGGAAAACGGTCCTTTCAATCGTTGACAAGCGAAAGGGTACTTAATTGGTTTGTTATGATGGTACGCTGGACTTCATTTTCCTCAGCATAGTGGCCGCGGTGTATTGGCAGTTATATGGACCTCTCATCGTCGCAGTAACTATAAATCTCTCGAATACTAATTGTGTGGGCTTCAAATGGATTTACCTATGCTCGTCGGGTTATGATGGATAATTGAACAAAACGTGCTAAGATCAGGAACTAATATTATATCGAATTTCCTCTTTTTCTATATGTTGGATTGACATCGACCGAAGTGGTGTAACTACCTCTTTAAGTTGTGGGGCAATTGACTAAAGAGGGTTTTGTGTTGCCACAGCTGAAGGCACCGATACAGTAGTTTTAGAGTGTGATATCCATCTGTTGTCGAGCCACCTTCAACGAAGTAATGATGCATTTCCTGGAGCGTCTAGTCGCTTACCCCCTTCTTCCTGGGAATCACGTGCAAAAGTGCACTGTCTGAAGCACACTTTATAAAGCAAGACATTCAGTGACTGTACGTCATGTATTCATACAGAAGAACGGTCAACATGAAGACAGGCACGGAGAGAAGGACCCGTCGAGGAGATACTGTCTGCTGTGTAGCTTATGATCATCCATTCGCTGTGTTTGTGATCATCGCTTTCTTGTTGCTTCTGTCGGTGGCGATTCTTCACATGTCCCTACCGATCTCTCCATTGGGGCGGGGGTTTTGCACTAAGACAATGGCACAGCACAAGCGTACGTACTCTATGCATTTTACATGTACCAGGAACACTAGCTCTCCCTGCATGTACCATACATCTTCTTTATTGTGTGTGCAAAATTATCTCACCCGCTCTCCATTATATCGCTCTCTCATATCTTCTCTTTCTATCTCTCTCTCTCTCTCTCTCTCCGTCATTCTTCCTCCCTCTCATTATCCTCTCTCTCTCTCTCTCTCTCTCTCTCTTCATTACTCTCCCTTATATATTCCACTATATTCCACTCTCTCTTCATCTTTTCCTACATGTATGCCCTCCCCCCCCCCCTTGCTCCTCACATTTTTCATCTCTTTCATAAAAATGGTGATACACGTAATAAACATGCCATAATATCCTTCACGTTCCATTTTCCAAATTCTGTTTAACAGTCCATTTCACTCCACCTCGTGTGATGTTAAGGCACCATACATGTATGCAATGCATGGATTGACCAACACGTATCCGTGCTAAATTTCATTATTCATTCATTGTGCTGTGTTAGATTTACCTAAAAATTTAGTTTCAGCAAGCCGAAATTACATTATGTTGGATTACTTTGTGCTTTATGTACGAACTGTTGATACAACCTTGTCGATAAGCTGAATTCTGGAAGGCGGATAATCATTCGATAACCAGATAATAATAGTTAATAAGTAGTTATCATAAAGATCTTCATACTTGACCTATACTGACCCCATGTAATACCAGCAGCAACAATATAATTGCAGCTGAAAATGGGCTACCAGCCGTATTTTGTCCTTTTTCTCTGTATGATTTTTGTGTATGTATTTTATTTTACTTCAATATACGGAAATGAAAACAACCACTTTTGAGAAATAATTCACATTGGATCTCACTGCTTTTGAACAACGTGCATAATGTCATATAGCGCTACATGATAATTTATGTTACGTCTAAAACCATTCCTTGTAATAGTAGTTTGTATGAACACATTATGACAAACCTGTGTTTCTACCGTGCCGTACGTTGTCGGGTACAGTTTGAAGGCGGGGAAGATTTCGTTGTAAATTCGGTATATAAAAGATATATGGACTGCTTTAATATTCGAAGCATAGCAGTCAATATATCTAAACTATGACGGGCAGTATGTTTCAATGCTCTTCTGGGAAACCAGCACTCGGATCAAAGCTTTGGGGTTGTATGCTACTTTAATGAATCGAGACGCTGTGTTTTGAAATCCTTGAATTCGTAGTGTCGCTGGCGGTATCCTTATATGAACAATGAGAAGAATACATTCCGTCTCTTAAGTCTGCACGCATATTTTGATACTCTCATGTCGATCAATAATGCATCAATCGTCAATTAAAAATAAAAGTTTTTACATCAGTTGTTAATGCATGTATTATTTTGGTGTTTTCTTGCATGCTATTTAGACGTCATTAATGCATCTATCGTCATTAAAAGATTTGTTTCTACATCAGTTGTTAATGCATTTAATATTTGGTGTTTCCTTGCATGCTATTTAGACGTCATTAATGCATCTATCCTCAATAAAAGATTTATTCTACATTAGTTGTCAATGCATGTGTTATTTGGTGTTTTCTTGCTTGCTATTTAGACGTTATTAATGCATCTATCGTCATTAAAAGATTTGTTTCTACATCAGTTGTTAATGCATTTAACATTTGGTGTTTCCTTGCATGCTATTTAGATGTCATTAATGCATCTATCAATAAAAGATTTATTCTACATTAGTTGTCAATGCATGTGTTATTTTGGTGTTTTCTTGCATGCTATTTAGACGTCATTAATGCATCTATCCTCAATAAAAGATTTGTTTCTACATCAGTTGTTAATGCATATATTATTTTGGTGGTCTCTTGCATGCTATTTAGACTTTAAAAATGCATCAATCGTCAATTAAAAAACAATTATACATCAGTTGTTGATGCATGTGTTATTTTGTGTTTTGTTGCATGCTATTTAGACGACATTAATACATCTATCGCCAATAAAAGATTTGTTTCTACATCAGTTGTTAGTTGGTGTTTCCTTGCATTATATTTAAACTTTAATTATCCTTCTAGTGGATTAAGTCTTTTTTACGTGGTGATGTTCGTGACATGGCTTACATTACCAGAACTGTCTAAACTCGAAAGTTGCCGAAAATAAACTTTCACAGTGGCTCGCTCTTTTTTCAATGAAACAACTACTTTGCTAGTGGCAGAGCCATGATTTATTTGACGGTGTTGAGTATGGTGGGACGCGCAGAAGACTCTTTTCTCTTCAACTTACCTACACTTGTTTATATGCAACCCATTATTTATTCAATTTCTCAAGTATATGACAAACACGTTAAATGTAGTAAAAACCAAATATTATTCGGTATCTGTGCCAGGTCCCAGACATTGCTGACAAGCAGGAAAACATGGTTATCGCCTTTTTTCAGGGGGATAATTGAATTTTCAGGAATAGGGTGCTAATCTTCATACCCCTCGTGGCCCAATTCCGAAGGAAAACTCCCTCACCTAATGTCATTTATTTACATTTAGTACGTTTTTATGCTCCTTTTTTATCAAACATGTAGGTATGTTGTGCCTACATGGACGGCAGGATAGATAGCACTCCCTTCTAACTGAAAAACAACATAATGCAAGCTTGCTAAATATATGATTCCTGTTGCTATGTGATGACTGTTGAAGTGGTTGGCACACTGTAGACTGTGATATGAAGTTAATTACCAATACGATGTCCCAAACCTTTATATTTTATTTCCCCGTGATATAACCAAAATAGAATTAAATCATTGTTGATATAATTCACCGTTGGTGTTTCGTATGCTCATTATTTACGCATTCATTTCGTAGCTTCAATTTTCCTGCGTGCTCATAATTGTTTTCTCATTATTTTTTAATGCATTTCGCAGCTTCCTACGTTGGCTGTTATCCTGATGCAATACAACCGAAGAAGCGAACTCTAAAAGGAGCCTTTACTACTGATCTTCGTAAGATGACAATTGAGACGTGCCTTTTATACTGTACTAAAAGGTGAGCTCATTCATTTCTTGAAATATTTCTCATTTTACAAAGACCTTACACCAAGAAAGAAAAAAGAATTGAAAGAGGATATTCTTCTATATAGAAGTCTAGAGTAAACGAAAATAAAAATATGTAAAGCAAAGATGGCACGAATGAAACAATCAAAAGAAGGATACCGTTTTACACCTCCAGTGTTATGTCTGCTTCTATTGTATATTATGATATGTGATGAATGGTCAGATGGTTCATAATGTGCAAATGTTACTTTTCGCCTCTCTCATAGCTACAGTATACATGAAGTATCTATAAAGAAAATAAAGAGAAAGAGAGAAAGAGAGACAGAGAGAAAGAGATAGGAGGGAGGGGTGAAATAGCGAGAGAGGGAAAATTGACCAAATAGTGTTACGGAAAAGGGGTAAAATATTTAACATGTTGGCACAAAATGTCCCCTTGAGACCAACCGGGGTCCGCCATCTTACTGAATCCTAATGAAGGCATTCAGGCGGTGTGACGTTGATTGACGAAAATTTTCTTCAAACTTTGAAAGTAATACAATGTATCAGACAGTACCTGAGTATTCTGTGTATGTGACGGGCTATCTCTCTGAAATTTGTTAGTTTCCATTGCAAATAATGATGATGATACTTCTGCTGCTGCTACTACTACTACTACTACTACTACTACTAATGATGATAATAATAGAATAGCAACGATTATTACAATAACAACAGTGGTAATTAAGATAATAATGATAACCGTCACAATAATAACAACCGTGACAACATTGATAATAATAATTATGGTAGAAAGAGACCATTAGTGATAATAAATCACAAATAATGAAATGTAAAAAAAACCTCAGATACCGGGTTCATGCGAGGACATAAACACGTGACCTCAAACTTTGGTCCAAAGTTGTAAACCATTTCTTGTCATTTCGAGAGTAATCCTTTTCATAAGACAGTTATACCATGATACTCTTCCACATAAGAATAACAAATATTAAAATAGGAAAGCACATGACTATTTTTTTCCTTCTAAATGAGAACTCAACTTTCTCTTAAAGTGGTCTTGTTATTATCATATTTCTATCTCTTCTTCATATCTATTTTCTTTTATATCGGTGTAAAAGTCACGCCAGGGCTGTCATGCGATGCGAGTCGGATGGTGCTGTAAACTGTAATGAATTATTTCATTCCAGTCTCACCCATAATTTATGAGTTACGTGCCACACGCAACAATCTAGAGCGACACCAAATTAAACCTGTAATGAGGCGTACACTATTATTCAATGTATCAGAACTAAAGTATTCTTTGGATATGCAGGCTGTTTTTCCATTCCATCATTTGTTTCATAGCTCAATGTAAAAGGCCTGTAAGTTGTATTTTAGTGATATATTTTGTTTAAAATGACACTTTAATTTGAAAGTTTTTTTACACTGCAAACGCATATCGGTAAGGAGATTGTTCACCATAGGAGTGATTTTGATTCGTCAGAATGAAAGTGACATTTTATCCAAATTAACTTCGTTGATTTGCTTCAAATATGTCAAGTTATTAAATGACATAATTTTTCATCTCGCAAATGGGATACATTGGTTGTCATTGTGATGTTTGATAACTCAGATGATTTAATTATCTAATCAGTTATAATTTATCTAAAAACACTCAGGCCCGAATTCACAAAGCAAGGTTTGAGCTCAGACCAAGGTTTGAGCTCAAACCTCCTTTTGTTTCGCCAAACCTCCTTTTGTTATTTACAAACCGTAAATAACAAAAGGAGGTTTGGCGAAACAAAGGAGGTTTGAGCTCAAACCTTGCTTTGTGAATTCGGGCCTTAATGTTTCACGTTCGACACCTTGCTATAATCGACGTTCTTTTTTAAGCTCTTGATACAATGTGAATAGTATTATACCTTATATCACAAAGCGTGGGCAATTACTCATTCAAATAGATATTGGCGTTAATTACATGTATGAACAGGAAATGATAAGAAGACCAGGGGGTGTTTCACAAAGATCCCAAGTCGAACTTAACACTATCTCTCAGTTGGTCTTAAATATTATGGAGAGCCATTTGTAGCCTTAAAATTTAATATATTCAGAAGCAAACAATCAAGTATTTTAGACTTTTTATAAATTGCACATCGGAACATGAAATCTCCTTGATAATAGAAAATATGAATGATTTGAATCAACATTTTATGCCTTTTAAAATAACTTTTACGAAATATTTTCAATGATGATAACGGCTTTCCAATATTTTTAAGTCCAACTTAGAGATAAGGTCAACTTAGGATCTTTGTGAAACACCCCCCGGGGTTGCAAAATTGAGTAATATACACGACACGCCACTCCGTTCAGATTGATCTGCTTCAGGCACTCGTACATTGATGTGATATCCCTTTGATTGAGCGGAGTGATTATGACACTTTTACACCCATAACAGTGGTCGATGTGGTGGATAGAGTCAGTAGCGTATCAGGGGTCCACTATTTCAAGGGGCACTTTTATTATTTGAGGAGGCGCGATAGCTCAGTCGGTAGAGCAGTGGTCTCATAATCCGGTGACCCGGGTTCGAAACCAAGTCGATGCGCTAGTGCCCTTTGGTAAGGCATTAATCCTCATTACCAGGTCTCTCGGAGAGGACCTAAAGCCGTCGGTTGTCTGGTTGCTTACTAACGAGCATTTATGCTTTCTTAGCAGTCAGGTAAAATAACCACCACCACCACCATAACAAAATTATGGGATGGAGAGAATGCGAGAAAGTGGGGAAGAATCTGTAAGAGACGTTGTGTCATCCCCTTTTACATTTTTTCATCATTCTGGTCCAATAACGAACTCGTTGATATAGTATTTACAAATAATATGTAATTATCATGATTATCGCTAAAAGTATAAGTACATTACACCTGCTTCATTCTATTTATTTAAACAAAAGCGATGCCCCATCAGTAAGATCTGCGATGGAAAAATTTGTGAAATTTACATCAATTATTCATCATTCGAATAGTACCACTGAAATGGGTACACGGCCGTGTACGGTATAAATGCACACAAATTCGTTATTGGTAAGTTGTATGAATAAATCCACCTTGCGGATTATGCTTTTTTTTCAGGTGCAATTATTATGATTAGAATTATGCAGGTAGCTTGTGAAAGTGTATCTTGATAATATCTCTTCTGAACCATGACTTGATTTGAGTGTAATGAGAATAGTAATGCTTTTCAATCTGGTGTTGATGTCGTTCGTAATGCATCTTCAGCAATCATCTGTGAGGGAAATGTCTGTGTAGCGCGTCCCCGGATAGGCCTAACTTCATGTAAGTGTCAGGTTATACCTATATAGTTAATGTAGTATTCAACATTAAACAACGAAATGAAGAATTCCAATAAATGTTCACTGAGCATTAAGTAAGTTAAAGCTTATCTGTACTAGTTTATATGAGGTATTAGACCACACTGCAAGGTCACTGGACAGGTGGTTATCTCATCAACTCAGCTCTCAATTAACATAAGAAAAAGAGGATCATGAGGGACCAATGGTCACCGATTAGGCATTGTTTTCTATATAGAGGGAGCAAGTAGCTACAAGTAGGACAGAAAAGAACGAATGAATATTTCACTGCGTTTAAATAGATTCCTCGACTCCGTGGAAATGCATGCACTACATACAAGACGCATGTTTTCCTTGATAATTGTTCATCAACTTGTCTGAACGGTTTCAATGAACCATCACATTTCTTTATTTAGATTTAGTCGCAGGTCAATCACAGATGAATACATCTAGAATGATAGATAGCACCTTAAAACGCTTTCTTCTAGTTGAATTGTCTCGTATTTCAGAAATCACCGCTTTGTAAGACGTAAGCCTAAGGGCATGTTATTCGATGACGAGATTAAGTTGAAGGCGGAGGAAGGTCATCGGATGGCGTCTGCACGTGTCTCTACCTCAACATCTTACCTCACTCACACTCACCCCAACCATACACACACTCTCTCTCTCACCCACGCACTTCTATAAACACAAACATCCCCACACACCCACACACTTTAAGATACATAAACGCAAATATACCCACATACACGCACACGCACACACACACACTTACACACAACACACACACACACACACACACGCACACACACCCACACGCACGCACACACGTTAACATACATAAACGCAAACAAACCCACATACACATTAACCCACACACGCACTCTCGCTCTCCCCTTCTTGTGACGGTTCTCCCTCTCCCAAAATTTCTCTCATTCATTCTATCTGACTCATACTGCAACACATACACACACACACACACACACAATCACCCACACACTTTAACATACATAAACGCAAACATACCCACATACACACTAACCCACACCCACTCTCCCGCTCTCCTCACTCTTGTGACGGTTCTCCCTCTCCTTCCTAAATTTCTCTCATTCATGCTATCTGACTCCTACTTCAACACACACACACTCTCACCACACACTCTCTCTCTCTCACCCACGCTCTTTAACATACATAAACGCACATATACACTCATCCACACACACACACACTCTCGCTCTCCACACTCTTGTGGCGGTTCTTCCTCTCCTTCCAAAATTTCTCTCTTTCATTCCATCTGACTCCTACTTCAACACACACACACATACACACAGTCACCCACACACTTTAACATACATAAACGCACACTTACCCACATACACACTTACCCACACTCTAGCTCTCCCCTTCTTGTGACGGTTCTCCCTCTCCCAAAATTTCTCTCATTCATGCTATCTGACTGCTACTGCAACACACACACACACACACACACTCTCTCTCTCTCTCTCTCTCTCTCTCTCTCTATCTCACCCACACACTTGAACATACATACACGCAAACATGCCCACACACAAATCCACACTCACACACACACACACACATTCACACACACACACACGCACGCACGCACTCTCACTCTCCACACTCTTGTTCCCCTCTCCTTTCAAAATTTCTCTCATTCATGCTATCTGAATCCTACTTCAAATCCATTTTCCTCCATCGCCTGATGCTCATTGTTTTTCTCATTCCCCGTACGAGACCCTCTCACATGTCTAACATATTATACCTCAAAATCTTTTTCCTTTTGTTTATCTCCCACGCAAAATCTTATATACTTACTCGATACGAATCATTTCATTCACCTGTTACGGAAAATTGTATTTCAATAGTCAGAATACAAACTGCATATATTACGTGTTGTTAGGTAGGGATAGCCATAACGTTTGTCCTACCTAGTAACATAAAGTATGCAATTTGAGACTTGTGAGAAACATTTATTCGTAAATAAATATTGAATCAAATAATGTAATTAGGCATATGCATACATTTGGTTATATTGCAAAATGTCCTATTGACCATTGACGTTGTCTCCCAGTAGCATGGTCCTACTTATACATTTTCGTGTGGGGCTATTTTCAGTGAAGGGACAAAGTCTGTGGCGTCACGTTCGTAACCTTACATACGCAACACTTAACGACACCTCCTACATCCCTTTTTAAATATTAAGAGAACATAGCATGAAACGACGAGCATCTGGAACCTTTTTATTTCTTTCACATACATGAACATGTAATATCTAATGATTGAAACCACCTGGTATTCGTTTATGCCAACAATGTATCCATGTTTTTCAATTAATTTAAAGATATATACTTGTATTGCAGCCAAAACAGACATGCAGACTAAACAACATGACTCTCCCAGGACACACATTTACCGGAGTTGGTAATCAAATCAATCATAAAATGCAGATCGATGAAGTCTATGTATTCATGGAGCGGATTAAAATCTTGCTCGAGGCGAATCTAGGGAGCAGCATCAGGCAATGCATGCAACTGTGAAATATCCTCTTATATCACTGTGTATCAGAGGTGGATGAATTAAACAAAGTGGTTAAGGAGAAGATGGAGTCCCTGTAGAGGGAAAAAAATTATAAGCTTTCTCTTGCCGGAGAATGTCATAGTAACAATTTTACATACAAGCATTGCTCTTGAAATGCGCTCTACTTTTATGGTCTAGACCTATTTAAAAATATTTCAAACGGGAGTATGTAGTCCCAAATACCTATACTTGTATTCTTTTAACTACATGTTTTTTTAAAGCAAGATTGAATCAATTTGCTTTACTTGTGATGATTCTTAAACCTTAGAACATAATTATTCAGCAACATTATTAACCGTTCACATTAAAATGCTAGATAGTGCCTTTCATAATGCCATCGTATGGCAACTATTCATCTTAATTTTGAAGTAACTTTGTTAACAAACGTTATATACACCTTGTGGACAACTCATTTACAGTAAGTTATGCAGAGCTAAAGAGGGTTGGGGTCATGTCTAGTAACTAAAGCATGGAATACATGCGTATTTCCTATTATTATATTATATTATTTCGGTGAATTTTAACGTTTTCTACAAAAAAGAACGGAAAATAAACAAAGACTTGCCAACCTACACGAACACACACGCACAAACACTAACCACTATTTTACCAACTGTTACTGAGCAATTTATTTTGATTACTATTCTAGAGCTTACCATATCAGATTTTATGAAATATAATGTCACCCTCGATTAAAAAAAAAATATATATGACTGAATATAGAATGATTCATCGACTTCTACTTTATGATGCTTATGATTTCCATATCAAACTTCTAATTTACTTGAAAATCATATTTCTGTGTAATTTCTTAGTATGAAGTATTTAAATCTTTAAAAATATGTTTTCGCTGCCTGTCTTTGTCATTCGCGCGCGCTTTCTCATTTTTTTTTCTCTCTCTGCATTTTTTCCTCCTGGGACATTCATTTGAATGCATCCTCACCCAAGCCCATTCCATTCAAATTAATTCTCATAACCACGAAATATGTGCGCCTAGCGATCTGCCAATTTAAATGCGTATACATGCAAAGCTCAACCCGACACCCGCCGACACACTCGGCATGTGGATAACGGCGCCACGTCGCCCGGGCAACTGCCTGGAGACAGGTGAAGGTATATGTGCGGGACATAACGGTGCTCCTATCCGGTTTCATCTTAAGCCTTCATTGATCTAATTGGGGAGGATATAGTGGCCTCTTACTGCTCTCAGCAGCACATTCTATCTTTCCTTGCCGCCATTC
Source organism: Strongylocentrotus droebachiensis (assembly GCA_035222895.1). Lineage (NCBI taxonomy): Eukaryota > Metazoa > Echinodermata > Echinoidea > Camarodonta > Strongylocentrotidae > Strongylocentrotus > Strongylocentrotus droebachiensis. The sequence continues at coordinate 18,839 of JAVYIG010008751.1, read as the reverse complement.
AGCCCCGAGGCGCATCCAGAAAGTAAAAGACGGGGTCGGGCGGAGCCTATAGGGACAGTGGACAAGACATCATCGGTAGAAAACGAGAAGGGCCTTAAGTCACGCTTAAAGCCCTTCTTATTCTCAATCGACGACCTACTTAGGCTGCCCATTTGCTCCAGACCTTCATATAACATTACATGTATATTTCCTATCTTTCTTTCTGTTTTCTGGGCCGTAAAACCGGGAGGGGGCGTCCCCCGGCCTGACCATATGCTGGATACGCCTTAACACGTGATCTGGTAATGCAGTTCAGTGCATGACTCTCAAACACGCCTACTCGGTGAACAATCACCTTTACAAAATACATTTTAACGGAGCAATTTACATTTTGATTGAATTCTGCGCTCTTGATTGACTTGGTGAGCTTCAGCATCCCACTAACTTTCACTGTTGTAACATCGAGTCTATTCCACTCATTCATTACTACATTGTAATCCTTCTCGGATGTAATCAATATACACGCTTCTCCTCGCAATATCGTTAGCTTATTAAAACGAGTTTCATGGAAGATCACTTGCATTCATAGACACAATTTGATACAGTGCGCCTTTCATCGATTTCCTGCCATTTCATTTTCGTCATTTCAGTCTCGTCATTAATTGATTCGAATATGATTTTTAATTAGAATATGAAGTGATGTTTTTTTTCCTTCGAATTCAAGCTTTCATGCTAACATTGTCCACAAATTATGTAATGAACCTTGTGATAAGCCTTGTGCTGTTACTACTACTACTATCACGACGACTACTACTTCTACTACTACTTCTACTACTACTACTACTTTCATGACTACTACTACTACTACTATTACTACTATCATGACTACTACTACTACTACTACTCTTATAACTTTTACTACTACTGCTGCTACTTATACTACTTCCATGACGACTACTACAACTGCTTCTAATGAAAATAATAACAATAATTCAATTACTTCATTAACTTATATTACCTTACCTACTACCAGTAAATATTGCTCGTTGGAAAATATTGATTTTGTATTGTACGAATGCCAAACCAATTATTATTCCGCCAATGAATTTTAATTGGTACGAGCCTTGGGATGATTTGGATATAATTTGGTTGCAAAATAGCAACCGCGTCGTTGTCAAAATAATAATGACTTTAGCTATACAGTCCATGAACTAAAGCGATTTGATATTTGGTATTCAGATTTTAATAAAGACAAAATAGGAAAAGGTATTACTGTTTCCTTCATGTCATTTCATTCCATGGCCCCGAAATAATAAGCCAAATACATTTTACAATTGAATTATTCATAATTTGATAATTCACAAACTTGGCATTCATATATTCTAAAGATCACCACTCCTTGATTAGAATATGCAAACATTGCATTGTTTTAGACTTCATATCTTCTGATTTCAAAAATATATTCCAATCGATGTTTGGAAATTAAGGTAAAGAACTTTACGGATTGACTTTTGCAGACACATAGCTTACAGTTGCATGTAATTTGAATACAAAAATGTTATACGCCTACAGATATCGATCGAAAACTAAATCATTCTGGAAACAGTAAGATGGTAAAAACCGTAGCGCTTGTTTATTAAAGAAATGTCTTCCCTCGCATGTTGGTCCAGCCTACTAAATATCGATCGTTATTATTAATCCGTACTTGTTACGATCAACGCGATCGCGATACTTACGTGATGCCTGTCAAGGATTCAAGACGGATCGATTATACAATAATGTCCATGTTTCTCGTTTTAATATGTCTTGAGGCCTATTTCTCTTGCCTTCTGTACTGGCTTCTGTTTCATGTTGAAGTCTGTTATCATGACGGACTATTGACGGAGAACGCTTGTATTTAATGCAATAATGTTGTTTTTCTTGAAAGAAGATATATAAATTCGTGAAACAAGTCTTCATAGCTTTCATGAGAGTAGCCTCCATTCATTTTAATATTCTTTTGTTCTTTATTCATTATTATTTGTTGGTTCTGTGTCGATTTGGCAATTATGCAATGCGCACCTTTGTAGGGGCAAATCTTTGAAAGAGGAATTTATATATGATGTGACTGAGACAAATGCGAACGGGTTATTTTAAATATCATATCTATCAAAATATTCCACATATCTAAAGTGTTTGAAAGGTTTTATATCTTCATTAGAATAATCTGTTTTGTTTAAACATATGTCAAGTCATATGTCTAGTATTCATTAATCTTCATTAATGATGATGATGTGTATGTATGCGTGTGTGGGGGTGAGGGGATCCTTTTCGAAAGCAGGATATATTTCTTTGTTTTATTGTCCCTCGAAGAGTGTATGTTTGGATTATTTATTTAAAAAATCAACATGATATTCACTCCGCCTAATATGTAATATCACAAAAATGGCACTGGAAAAACAGTTTTCATCATCTACAATGGTAATAATATATTATACTTTGTATTAAAAATTTGCCCAATTAAAAATAAACTTCATGAAAGGTTACACTTCAAGCAACCATTGGGACGAAATAACAGGGCATTCGTGTCGCCTTGTACATTCTACTGGCATTAATATCCGTGTAGAATTACGTTTAGATTGATATTCAATACCGACTTTAATAAATGCATCGCTCCAAATTAAATATTTCATGACTCGTGAATTTTTCATCCGGAGAGCCGAGCTCATATTCGGAGAACCCAACAAATTTCCAGTAAGATCGTGAACTTAGTTCATTTTTTTCATTAATTTTAAAGTAGCCTTGGTTTTATGTTTCCTCGCCCACAAACCAAAACTCGGGTTGTTGCAGAATTAATATAAAACACGTCTGAAAATCGATAATTTAATTCAAAATTATTGCAATTTCTGCAAGCTAGCTTGAAGTAGAAATTGAAAAAAGATTGGAATGCTGATTGAGCATTGTTGGGTGATATGAGCGTGTTAAGCCCACAGCACGTTATGTGATCCGACTACGAGGCAATTATGAATGATTGCAACATGATACAACATAATTACAATTTCTTACCTTTTCCAAATATTGATACTGGATGTATACTCGAAATAGGCCATTTTCGTCATGTAACTAAATTTATGCATATACCTTTGTGGAGTGCCTCGATACGAATTATTGTATTCACCTGTTGAAGAATAAATGTATGTCAATAGTCAGAATTCAAATTGCAAATTGCTAGGTAGGACAAACATTACGGCTTGCCCTACCTAGCAACACATAATATATGCAATTTGCACTCTGACGTTTGATATAAAATTATTACATAACAGGTGAATGAAATAATTCGTATCGAGGGACTTAGGTATAAATTTGGTTACATTACTACTGTTGATACTCTAGTACGACGGGAAAACAAACGCCAAATCAGTCTCAAAATGGCGAAAGGTCTGACATAAACAGGATTCAAAGCTGACCGGGCATTTTCTCAGACTGGAAAGCCAACCTACCCCGAAACAATTCCTTTCTTTCTATACCTTTATTGTATTAAAATGTTTGGAGCATCAATCCAGAACATTTGCCAATTCATATTTTCATGTGCAATGCTACATTACAGTTTCTATAAAATGTGGTCTCAGTCAGATAATGCGTGATGGCGATGGGATTTAGGTGTGTTTTAGTAATTACGCACCCGTGATCGGCAATTAAATAGGTATGACGTTGTTTGTTGAGAGAATCGGTGTGAACGACTTCTACCTGTCTTTGACATGTTTAATAACAATCAGTATGAACGCCTCCTCATTGCATTCGATACCGTTGAGATTACTAGTGTGAATAGCTCCTTAGTGCATTCGGCACCGTCGAGAGAAAGAATTGAACGGCTTCTGAACCTGTCTTGTTGGTCGATGAACTGGATGGGAACCCGTTGTCGACTATGGAATAGGTGGTGTGTATTGAGATAACTAGGGTTCATTTTCACCAAGCCAATTTAGTGCTTTTTATGAACCCCCGACTGTTATTCATATGTATATAATTATTGATTTGTAAATGTTTTTTAAAGTGGAAATAAATTGAATTTAAATTTGAACTAGTGTGGACAGCTCCTGGACGTGTGATGTTGGTCGATGAACTGGTTGGGATCCCGTTGTCGACTATGGAATAGGGTATGAAGGTGTGTATTGAGAGGACCAGTGTGAACAACTCCTGGACGTGTCATATCGGTCGCTGCAGTGGTTACGACCCCATGATCGGGCGAGAGACTCCCATGGGTGATCAGCGGACTGATTTGAAAAATAAGGATGTATAAAATATGGATGAACCTCATCAAAACACACTAAAGCACTGTCTGACTCTATCTTACAGTCCATCGCATATGATGTCCAGGTTTCGTCGAAGAGCTTAACAATGCATGCGAAGAGCGAGTATGTTTACAACTGACATATAAAGCTGCGTCCAATCACAAAAAAGAAGGGTTTTACCGAATCCATCTCTGATGTGTTCACTTATCGAAGTAATCACTTTTACTGAATCGGTACTTGATTTATTATTTTTCGCTCTTCTTATTTCAGATACGTTTCCCGAATACATTTTGTGATGATTCAGAATTTATTAATTCAGTTTACCGTGATAAGTTGAATAGCTTCTTATATCTGTCTTCATTGCTCCTTCGATTCCTGCTCATGCATACCATTTTCATCCCGAACTTTTCACGTCATGTACAACTCACTGATTTTGGGTGGTGTTTTTATCAATCTTCTTTGAGCTTACTTACTCATTTTGTCTACTGTACACTTTGTATTTGTCTTTTTGTCAGTGTACTAGTAATAACACATTAAGTACATGTGACCCCCCCCCCCCCCTTCACACACCAAATAAAAAAAAACTTATCCTAAAATATGTTTAAGAAGGTGGACATTTTTCAATGTGAGCATACATACATACACCGATACCAAATTGGAGACTGGTATTTTGTTATGTTTCATAAAATCTAGAGCAAAGGCTTCGTTTAAATCACCAAACAATGCAGTATTGCGGATGCAGACTGTATACGTACAAGCATTTCGTAATAGGAGATAAATCCCAGACGTGTTCCTGAACAAGTCGATGTGATCTCCACACATACCTTGTCACCTCTTGATTTCCCTAGATCTATATATTCACGGGACGAGTTTACCCGCCAAAAAGCCTGCGGGATTCTATGACGTAGCATGTTAAAGAGTCGTCTGCACGGTGGGCTGCCGTGAAGAGTGCAGAGACAAAACATTTCTTGAGACTGTGCGCTGTTTATATTACGCTTCTTCTCGCTTCCTCCTCCTCCTCTCCTTTACCACCTCTCATAATTTCAATCCCTTGTACTTTGGCGCGGTTCTAGGAGGTTTTTTTTCCTGGGGGGGGGGGCTTTCTTGTCTAGGTATACCTTGCCTACGTTCATTTGTCAGCATTTTTGTAGGGGGAGGGGGTGGCTTGGAAGATTTTTGTTGGTGGGTGCTGAGCCCCAAGCTCTCCTTTGGAACTGCTACTGCCTAGTAGCACTATTCTTGTATTCATATTTTATATCTCTTTCCTTCTTTCATCTTTTTCGTCTCCGTCCTTGTTTCTCCGTGTACGAGCCAGCATCTTAAGTATAAATAATTCGCTTGTTTGTTTTTACTAGCGCTTGGAGGGGACAGTAATAGATAAATTAAAGATGTAAGAGTCTGTCGTGGCATACGAATCCCTACAGATAGAGGCAATAAATAAGTTAGAGGGGTGCATATGATAGGAAGGCCATGACGAGCTTTAGCTAGCACCATCGAATGAATAATTAATTAACGATCGCCCAAGCATACTTGAAACCGGCGTGAATAAATTCAAGACTTCGAGTCTGCATCCATTCGTGAAACAGAGAGTCGTTAAGCCAAAGGATAAAGATTATATTCAATTTATGATATTCATTTCTAAAAAGGTAATAAAGACGAATAAAATGCAATCATACCTTAGAATACCATATCCCTACGTTTTTTAGCTACTTTTTCTGTTCCAATTAATGTTAAGTATTCTAACAGGCCACAGATACATTTTGCGTATAAGCAGAAAAAAAGTCATTTGTACAAAGCTGTAAAACCTATCGAGACATTTGCTGGATTCGTGTTCATGATGGTACATGTTATGATACACAGGTGGAAATTGTCTTTTCAAAAGAACTATCAAAAGGTATTCATGAAGCACCTCTATCACTTTGGCATTGATTATTCTAAACTGCACAGAGTTGGACGTCTCCATGTGTAAAAGATCTGTGTGTATTTGGGGATCATTTGTACATGTGCTATCTCCAAAATGGCTTACACTCTAGTCAAATCAACCAAACCGACACCAGACCGACACTAGGCCGACAATAGACCGACAATAGACCGACACCACACCGACAAAAGACCGACACCACACCGACACCCCACCGACAATTGACTGAACAAAAAGTAACACATATCCCGAGTTGGGAAAGAATCGGTCGGTCTAGAATCGGTATGAATCGGTCAGTTTAACAATTTGACTGACGTAGAAAAGACATTTTCAATGTTATGATAATATTTACAAATCATTCATATAAACACTGTACGCATTTACTCAGAATACAGAATATACAGAATAATCGTTAGTGTGATTGCCACTTATACAAGCTGTTCACAGTAATACATCATGTCACAGAGAAAAAAGATCAACGATGTCAATGAACAGCGGACTCGAGATGAACATTACCTGGAAATTTCCCGTTAATTTGTTTACTGTAAACTCCCACACAGCCAAATTAAATTGGAGTAATCGTGTATAGATGTACAGTATGTTGTGTTTGTGAAAAAAGTCAACTGCGGCAACCCTTTGTTCCATAAGTAGAGCAAAGCAGGTAAAGGGTTATAAAGAGTTAGATGTAGGTTTTACGTGTAGGTCTCGGTTTGTGGGCTTTTCCCTTCCACAACATTAAAGCAAATCAGCTGCTGTCTTTTGTCAGCAACCATAAAGGATCAACAACAGTCCGTAAATTTAATTAAACCTTTTATCGTTTTATATCTTTTCAGAAATTTTCTATATGCGGGTCTTCAATTCTACAGCGAATGTTACTGCGGATCAAATCTTGAAAGTGAGAAGATGAACAACGACTCCTTATGCAATCTGGAATGTTCTGGAAATAAAAGTCAGATCTGCGGTGGCGCTCCATACCTGTCTGTCTACCGGCTGAAGAATGATCCTGGAAGAGCCCCAAACGTTGTATCGCAGCCACGCCCAGCAGGACAAGGTAAGAGAGGAATCATCCCAAACAGAATCATCTTAAATTTGGCTCGTTCGTGTCTACTTAGATCAAGATTAATGTAAAGTTCCTTAATTAAATTAAGTTCTTCCATCACCCGATGGCTGCGATGGCCGTCTCATTTACAAGGGCCAGATCTTCATCTGTACAACCCGTTCCGCCGCACTGCAAGATGAGGTCCATCGGAGAGTCTCTCCGCAGTCGCAGAGAGTATCTTCTTCATGGGCATAGCCCCATCTTGCCATGTTGGCCTTACACCGCCCCATTCTCGTCCGCATTCGATTTAGGCATTTCCACTCCGGCCACTTCAGGTTTAGTCCTTTGAAGAGTATGGGCTTGGCTCGTGGTGGAGGATTCTGCTCAGGTGGTGGAAATGCATGTTACTAAATTTGGCAAAATAATAATACGATAAGAGCATTCTTTAAAATAAAGAAAAACACTCGAACAGATTTTCAGAAAACCAACCTTAGACAATAATAGTTTAGCAGTCTTATTTAGTAATCCCAACATGATTGCTATATCTACACAATCAATGTAATGAAATGCTCTTTAATCTATTTCTTGAAACACTTTACAATATCTTGCATGTTACTTATACAACAAAACTGTGTACCTTTCAAAATGTTTTACAATCATCGAGAGAAACGTGAAAAAGTGAAATCTATTGTCTTTGTCACTTGCACTATTTTGGCAAACAGGAACCTTCGTTCTGGACGGGTCGTATATAAACACATTAAACTAGAAATGCAATCGTGTCACAACGATGTGCGTGCAATGACGCCATGTTTCTACGTGTCAAACGAAGGAGCTACTCTCGGACTATCCAGAGCAATATGTAAGAAGTCTGTAGCTTCTGTGATAGTGGAGATAGTTAGGGCGAAAGAAAGGTCACCAAAACGGCCCGAAACGGAAAAAATGGTGCCTGGACGGTCACGCATGAGGGTTTACGGAGAACGAAGAATTTAGTGACCTTGAAGGAATGCTAGATACTACGCCTACGAATTTTGAAGGGAATTGGAGTAGAGGAAGGGATCTAGAAAGGGCTCGCAAGCACTGCGTACAAAACCAATAGGACTTAGTGCATGATGAACATGTTGCGACGCGTGCTTTGGCACGAACGGCCGCCCATACTAACACAACCGAATAACAGTCTTACAAAATGACGTCATGGCCGAAACGTGTTATAATAGGGCACTTCAGTGCGGTCAGTTTGAAATCTTTGGCATCTGCGCAAAACGTACTGCACGCATCAAACGCGCTATTACGTAAAGCATAGTAAATTCATCATTTTTGGCGATAACTTGGCGAAGAGGGCATTACAATTTACTAAACTTAGCAGACAGTTGTCACGTATATGGATACATGTGTCTGCCAAGTTTCAATTATGTAGGTATAAAGATCGCCGGTTTAGAGCAAGTTGAAGTTATTTCTCAATTTTCTTGAAAATGGCGAATTTGGAGGGCAATTTTCTCAAATTTGGTCAGTGATAGGGTATATAATTTTGTATATGGCTGGAAAGGGCATATCTTCAAGTATCTAAATCCAAAAAAGGGTACGGGTTTGCCAAGCCATTATGGAGATACGGCCACAGAGAGAAAGCAAATTCCCAGAACTTTAGAGGGCGCTATCTATGTTTTGCAGAGCCATTGGAGCGTGAAATTTGGCATGGCTATGTGCAATTATGAGATAAAGATACTGTAAGATTTAATTACAAAACGGAATTTATATGAGAGAGTTATGGCAGTTTTAGATTATTTAGGGGTCAATTTTTCAAGAATTTGAGAGATTGTTGACGGAGTCGGTTTCAGATTTGAATTTTGAGTATAAAGATGACATTTTGAAGGGCAGGTTATATGTCGCAGATTAAAGAACATCTCTTAGACCATCTAGAGAAATTTGTTAGAAGTTTGTAGGATCTAGGATAGTGGAGATAGAAAGGAAGATAGAAAGGCTTTAAAATGGACCAGAAACAGACAAAATGGCGTCTGGACGTTTACGCATGAGTGATTTCAGAAAACGAAAAAGTAGGTGACCTGGATGAGATGCTAGAGATGATGCCTACGAAATTTAAAAGGAAATGGACATGATGAAGGCACCTAACTAGGAATAACAAGCACTATGTGCAAAACGAATGTGATTTCCGGACGATAAGGAATATACTAAGGAGAATATTAATGGGGCAGAATGTGAACGAAAACAAGACAATGACGAAGGTCGTCATTGCAATTAGAAGTTTGGGAAAGACAACTTAAATGTGTGGCAGACAAATGTTAATAAACCCACTGCCTGCTGGAACCGGGTTGCCCCTGTATTAAGCCTATGGGGCTTAGAGGATTCAGTAAACAACGGGTTAAAACGAGGGAAGGAGAGAGCATTTGAGCGAAAGGTGTTTCACTGACTAGAGTCCATTACCATCTAACTGCGGTCGTTGGTCGGTGAATGTGTTGGCTCTTTGCATCATGATTGTATTCCAATGCAAACATAGATAATGGCAGAGAAATACGAGATTGGATTCACCCTTTCCCTAGGGGGAATATCATTCTGATGAATCTCTCTCTCTCTATCTTTTTATCTCTATCTCACTCTCTCACTCTCTCTCTCTCTCTCTCTCACACTTTCATTCATTTTAAAATCAATATGTATCAGACGTATCTCTATAAACTTATCGAATACCTGATCATTTATTTGCCTCCTATTACTTTTATTAACATCATGTTGCTTATTACCTAACATTGTATTTAACAAAATAATAATTATGTAGTATAATATACTCGGTTCAGCCAGTTCACGCTTAAAGACACAAGACACATTTGTAAGTTTAATTTCCCCGTTTGTTTTATTGCCTTCTATTATTTATCTAGCATAACCTTTCTAATCGTAATACCAATATTCTGCAGCATTTTCCTTTCTATTTCGTTCTCAGTTTAACGAAAGTGGTTAAAAGGGCAGTACTCTTCCTTTCCAACCATCTGATATCTCTGTAGTATGGTTGAAATATTCTAGAGCATGCCTTTAGACAAAGATTTCAATCCATTTTGTTTCTTCGCCATCTTGACGCAATATTTAGGAAGTAATGGAAACCGATTCCATCCATAAATCTATTTTCTGTGAAGCACGTGCATCCAATCGTTTTAACACAGTCAATCCCTCCATGTTCATGCTTATTGAAGAAGACAAAAAAAATCGTTCCTTCTGTTTCCGAATGCAATTAATTTCTAGTAGAGCAGTGGACAAGTGCAAGTAACCCCATTCTAAAACCAAAATTGACTGCGTTGTAATTGGAGCAAGCTTAAGCCATGCTCTTTTGATCTCTAGAATAGATCACTTGGGAAAGGAATATTGGATATTTGTGGGTGCGATGTTGTGCAGTAGTCCTCGGTGACGCCACATATCATGTTAATTCACAGGGGATGGTTCCATGACATTTATATCTCGTATTCCGCATGAGATGATAATATTCATATTGGATATTCTATAACGCATAATCTGCCACGCAAGGTGCTTAGGGCACTTCAATATTTCGTCGGCTCTACCACTCTAGAACACTAGAATCTTAGTCGTTTTCATTTATATGCAGTGCGACGATCAAACGCTAAATTGGAAATAAGATGCAGGAGGGTCCCCCGTGGAAATCATATTTCTTAAATGTTTCCCAGGCATTGAATGAATGAATATCAAACATGTACATCAGAGCAGAGAGGAGAGCAAATACAGCAAATACTTGCCTAGGTTTAATACACTTAAGGCCAAAGCATGCTGTCTCTGTACAAATAACAAGCAACCACGCGTGCTGAAATAGTGACTGTAACAAATCTTAGACGATTAATTTAAAGTGTCAAGCCTCATGCGCATGTTCATGGCGAATATTATTATGAGCTCTCCTTGATATCAATTTTAGGACAGGACTTGTCCTTCAATATGTCTACTAAATAATCAACAAGTAATTCGAAATGAGGTCGTAACACAGCCGCCAGATTCTGTTTTTCTCTCTTCTGCTCCTAGCTCCCCTGCCTGTATATACCGTCTGCTGTCGTTAGGTTTCTTCTGATAATTCGCGCGTCGGTAAAGCATCACCATGGAAACCAAGGCTGATGTTTTGTTCTAATTCAATCACGAGGAAAGTAAGATGAGGAGGAGGCGGGAAGATGGTAAAGGATACCAAGAGAGAGAGTATCGCGCTCTCCTCGCTTTATATTACGTGAAAATAATAAAAACAGCGTTGATCAGGTTACAAACCAATAATGAATTCAGGCTCGTTCATAATATATGACGCCACAAAACAACCGCCGTGGTTATTTTCTAAAAGAATAAACATAGGTCCTACGCGTGTTCACTTAGCTCTGTATTATGAGATACAAAAACGTGAAGCGGTTGGCACTTAACGTCATCAGAAAACTCGCCGCAGTTTACCGCTTCACTATATCTCAGCGAGGCTTAACACTCAGCCGTTGTAAGCCAGTTGCACGAAGTTTCAAAGTCCACGTGGCATTTACTGTCACTTTTATTCTTGACACATCGAAGGATGATACAATTCCAAATCAATTTATCGAGTGTGTAAATGAGGTTGAATTTCCATTTATAACCTAATCAGACAATACAAAAGAAGAGTTATATCAAATATCAGTTTTAATGTTCTGACACAATTCGGAAAACAGAATCGTTTCAGTCTCCGCAATATTAAAAATCGATCTATACCGAAAACCATCAATCTCTACTCCTTTAAGTAATCATGTGCAAACAGCGCTTAATCTGTATGAGGACATGGTAATTTTAAGCAAGAAGGAGGTTTGATCACGTGACTGAGAGGGTGTCGTATTTATTTTGGCGCCATAGGAACGTGCGCATAGATCGTTTAACCGGTGGTAGGAGCCATCTGTGACATGGGGTGAGTCTTTCGTCTACTATATGTTCATGATTTAGAGGTAAATTTGTATTCTAGCTTGTAATTAATCATTCCTTTTCTTCAAACCTTGCATTTTTCCCATAAAGGCTTTCCATCTGGAAATCATTGTATTCCCTAAATATACAAGTATATCATCATCTCATAAAGTAGAAGTTGTTAATATTCTCGTTATCTCTCTCTCTCTCTCTCTCTCTCTCTCTTGTTATGTCACCACTTTGTGTTTCCCTCAATCCAACACACACTCTCTGTCTACTTCTTTGTTGACTCCAAGGTCTACCTCTCTGTCCATCCATGGAACCATTATTACATCTCTAATGAAAAAAGTACTCTGAGAGCTTGTCATTCATTAAACAGGCACTGAGTGTAATTGGGAATTAATTTGAATAAAAAACTAATTAAAAGCAGGACAACGTACTAACAACTACAACCTTAGGCCTAGCCATAGAAAATATATGCAAGTAGTTAATCAATAACGAGTACATGCAGCAATACTGGTAAGAATGTCAAATGTCAAACTTGTAACTTTTAATTAATAACTACCGAACAGTACACGATATTTGTAACGGCATATAATATGAGCATTCAAGCATGAAACATGTTAATGATCGAATCTCTGAATGGTAATATGAATAACAAAATCGGAATACCGGGACATTTAAAAATTATAAACCTTTGGAATTGTGAACTTTCGGGAAATCGTGCCTCCGGGAAAAAAACGAGTACTTCCGAATGAACAGCTCGTTTTACGTGCCCGGTTGCACTTTGATACAATCTTGAGGCATGTCAATCTGTCAATCTGTCAATCTAGCCATCTTTGAAGGCGCCATCTAATCAATTAACCAGAGGCAGAGAGGGTGCATAAATTCTTCCAAGTGAGATTGATCTTTTTCACCCAACGTCCACCATTTTGTTCCTTTCATGACATAGAGGGAAAATACCAACACTTTGTATTCAGATGCTATGCCAAGAGGTCCATCTTATTATGTAAAAAAGGCAATTCGAATCAAACAAACTTACCAGATAAGGGAAATCTGATGGGCCAATCTATGTGGGCTGTTTCTGACTAAGACAAAACGACTTAAAAAAAATGATTTGCGACTGTGTTTTTCAGATCAATACAGAAACATATTAGCTGACATTTTTAAACGAAACGTGCCGAACGTGCAAATGCTTCAGCCATCTTATGGCTTTTCCTCCCTCCCTTCTCTTACTCCCTTTCTTTCTTTCTCTCTCACTCCCCCCCTCTCTCTCTCTCTCTCTCTCTCTCTCTTTGTTCGCCTCATATTTTGTCAGTCATAAAATCCAAAGCAGAGACCAGGCGCGGATCTACGGGGGGGGGGGGGGTTTAGGGGGTTCAAACCCCCCCCCCCCTTGGGCGGCCCCCCCCCCCCCCCAAAAAAAAAGGAAAAAAAAAAAAGAAAAAAAGAAAGAAAAAAGAACGCACGCTGTAGAGAGAAACCCTTTCAAGTGCAAATATTGTGAGAAGATATTCAACTCATCTGGTAACTTAACCAAACACATGATAACTCTGGATATAACTGTGTATTAAACTGTACTTGATTTAAAAAGACGTTATCATGCACTGCTTTTTATGGTCTCCATTGTGTTAATAGATGCCAGGAAAACATAATTTACGGGGTTCAAATAAACACCCCAAAAAAAATCGGCTCGCCGCTTCGCGGCTCGTTGACGATGCTCCGCATCG